>VXBZ01001020.1:44617-60499 GCA_013399135.1 Heliornis fulica | reverse complement strand
CCGGGCCGGGGAGGGCAGAGGAGAGGAGCGGCGGGGCGGAGGCGCTCCTGGTTTCACCTGCGGGGGCCTCTCGCAGCCGGGCCCGCCGCCTCCGGGCGTTTCGCTCGGCTCTGGGAAGCAGCCCGCCGGGACTCACCGCCCGGCCACGCAGCCGTGGCGGGACGGGGGGCGGCCCGTCCTTCGCGCCGAGCTCGTTGCTCTGCCCCCGCCTCTTCGCCGCGTCTTTCCCTAGTCTGCCGCATCCGCCCCTTCGGACGGGAATGGGGGAAAGCGAATTAAAAACTCACGAAGGACGCGGCCAAAAGGACGCGTCTCGCCTGTGGTGGGGGAGGCCGAGGCGGCGGGTCAGGCGAGGAGGAGGAAGAGGAGGGCACCTCACCGCCTCTCCCGCCGCCGCCCACCTCCGTTGGGCACAGACACGTATGCCTGGGGCTGAGAATGCTCCCGCATTCGCCTGTGCGATCGCCGGGGTCTGGAGGCTTAAGGAAAGAGGGGAATGTGGTCCCGTGGGAAAAACAGCCCCTCCAGACATTCCCGGGGCTTCCCTCCTCTTGGTTTCTGCAGCCATCAGCGAGGCTCGAGTACGGGGTTTATTCGCGTGTCATAGCAAGTCTATAGGAACGAATGAACACTCGCACGTCGCGTCTCTGCTAATAAGTTAAATATTCATGTGCTCTGGCTGGGGCGGGAGCACTTCTGATCAACTGCCACGTACAAATTACTGGACGTGAATCAGGTCTCGCAGAAACGATCAGTGGGACCGATTCCATCATCCCGTGGTCAGATGTGATCTAAGGGGCTTTGAACAGAATTTGCTGCTTCTGATTTTTTTTTCCTGATGCCGGTTTATTCCCCTTAACGTTGCTTCGAGACCGGTTTACGCAGGCATTGTCCTATTAGGTATTCGGAGAGCCTGCCAGAATGTCTCAGCTTCTCATTTTTTATTGAGACTTGATAGTATTAGGTAACTGCCTGCTGCTTCCGCATCCTTTTCTGTGTTTCTTCAGTGCACTGTATCAGGTCTTGAAGTGGCTTATCAGCCAAGACTGTCACTAAACTGCAATGATCCCTGGCAGGCGTGCATCCGAAAGCCTTTCACACTGTAGCTGCGCAAAAGAGCTTTTACAGAAACAGGGTGGAAAGGTGCTAATCTTTGTCTGCGAGTGGACCCTCATTATAGATGCTTTTTTTTTCTTTATTTTTCCTCCAATTAATTTTTTGTTTCCTTATGAGCATACTTAGAATTTTTTTTCATATCCTGAACAGTGCAGCGTAACTGCACGCTGCGGAGATGCCACAGTCCTATAAAGCTCTTTTGCATACCATAAGCAACACAAACACTCTTAAGGGCTGGAAATTCAGCAAAAATACTGTTGTTTCTTGAGGTAGCTTGCAGCAATTCTGATGCAAAGGAGAGCAGGGTGGAAGGGCTGTCTGCCATCTCTCAGGACTGGACTGGCAGAAAAAGGAGCAAGTTTTTTGCAGCACTGAAAAGCTTCTAATTTACTCAGCTGTGAGACTTCAGTCCTTTGTCTCTTTCAACTTTTGTCATGAAAACACAAGCCTGATGTTTTCAAATACATAAACCTAGGCTTGCATGACTTGCAGCCCCCAGGATACAAGCCAGTGGCCATACCCTGGAGGCAGCGCTGCATTTACAGAACCACCATAGAGGTGCTGAGGTCCCATTCAATCTCATATTAAGCAATATAATACTCATGGTAAAGGATCTTCTAGAAGGAGTTGGTGGTGGGAGGAAATAAAGCTAGTTCCTCGGTGCCCAGCCTCTCTTGGAGGAAAACAATTGCACCACTGTTTTGTTTAGTGTTCCTAGCAGAGCTTATCTTTAGCCCTGTAACAACAGCCTTGAGCACCTGTAGGTACTGAGGGAGCCATGATACATTTATTGGAAGATGAGAGGTATTTAAACTAGTATTTACATCTGGGTTTTTACTTTTATGATCCACCCATCTATATCCTCTTTTCATTTTCAGGTGGGTAAGCCCTAAAGTGATTCAGTTAGTTGGTACCTCTGGTTTACAGTTCCTCTCCTTAGAATGCCTGCTTCTTGCTTGCTTTGCTGTGGTCCTCACCTGTGCTGCAGTTAAGGTCATTACTTTCAAATCTTTATCAAAATAGCCCTCTGCCAAAATATCTACCTCCCATTGAGAACTCTGGTCTCCCCTGGGTGTCATGATTTGATTGCTGCAGCAGGAAAGGTGGTGACCTAGGTGAACCATATGTAATAACCCATATCGTAGTTCTGGTAGCAATCTCTGCAAGTAACCAGCGGGGTTTTTTCCATAGCGCTAAACGATGTATAAACAGGAGAGTGTTTATCAAAATTTTTACTGAGATTTGTGTTGCAGTAACAAGATGGGAGATCTGTAACCTTTGGAGATGCTATTGCTGGTCGTGGCTAAACAGCTCAATAAAAGTGTGATAAGCACTTTATTCTTGCCCTTTCATTCAGAGTTTTGGTTTTATTCAAATCTTGTCCAACTGCTTTTTTGAAAGCGCCCTAAAGGAGCCAGCTGCCTGATGGGGAGCAAACCGATGACAGTATTGTGAAGAGACTTCTCCCATGCTGGGTACACACGTGCTGCCTGGACATCAGAGACCTCTTCCTTGTTTTGGTTTCTGTCACTGCAGTCACATTCATGGATTTTTCCTGGTCTGCCAGGCTTTTGCTGTCTGCAAAGGAGGGAATCTAAGTTTAATTTGTGTGCAGCTGGAGGTTCTTTTTCTGCGCTTTTGAAGAAATGTTAGCTTTACTGAGTAACATAAACAAGCTTATATTTTGAAAGCTTCTGGCGGGATATGGTTTTTCACAGTCATTACTAAAGGAAACTTATATAAATGGATTCAAAGAACAAGTATTGGTGTGAGCCCAAGTGTCTGTGTTAGTAAAACTAGAGCGGGAGGGGAAAGAAACTTGAGGAGTTACAACATATATTTGCTCAGGCTTTCAGATACAGTTTTATTAGGTTTTGTTTTCCTAACCTACAAAAGCAATTAAATTGTTTTATCAAAAATTCAATGAAGAAGATACTTTAAAGCATGTACATTCATTGGATTACAACATTCCCGTAGCAGTTGGCAGTCCTTATTTTGCCCCAAAGCATGTCAGTTATGTGAGCAGGCCTAATGTCACTGCTTTTCAGGGTTACTTTACATACAGAGTAAATAAAATGCAAAGGTAATTCTGAGTTACTTGGCTAGCAATAATTTGCATTTCTATGCCAGCTTTCATCTAGAGAGATCCCAAAGCACTTCCATTAAAAAAAAGAAAATTAATAACTAGAACTATTTCACCAACACTGAAATGCAGTAGCTGTTTAACAGCAGAGAAAAGTACTGAAAACCTCTCTTACACAGTTGTAATGGAAATAAGAACTGGGGTAGGCAGAAACTTGCTATGTGGATTGTATGGCCATGATCCTGGGGCTAGTGGATGAGCTCCTGCAAAGGGTACCACAGGACTGTAGGTAGTTCTTTCTACCTTTCTTTCCTGTCAACCATCTCCTGCAAGCGTTACAGAAAAACTTCATTAGGAAAGAAATTTAATACTTCTCCACTTGGAATAATAGCAGTGTTACAGTAGGAATTAATTTTGGCAGCAGCTATTGCTGTTCATGCTAATCCCTAAATTCCGGAAAAGATTTTTAAATTTATTTTTCTGTCAGAATAAATAACTCATTTGAGAATAAGCATGTCCACTCAAAGAATTGTTCTTGTATATCCAGAGAGTTTTGTCAGTAAAGATGTAAGACTAAAATCCTTTAGATTAGAAAATCTACAGCAAGAAAACTTTTCTTGCTGAATGAACACTTTGCAATGTCTCCCTTCCATCTAATAAGAAGGTTCAATGTGACTTAATCAGATGTTCTTTTCTTTAAGGAGGTGTTTATCAAATTTGTTCTGACCTCAACACATAGAAATTACTTGCATTCAATACTATGGTTAGGTTTAAGCCATTAACAACAAAGGTTTTTCAATGCTGTGTTAAACTGCAAAGATACCAGATACACAGCTGAAAATTCAAGGCATCTTTCCACTGCTCTGATTTCAATCTTAGGGGAGACTAGAAGACTGTTTGGAGTATTACCTATAAACAAACATCACATGATAAAACACTAGTGTTTCCTTGAAATATTTTCTAACAGTATTTATGTGTCTTTTAATTACATCCCTAAAGAAAAGAGATATCCATGGTTTCTTGTGTTGTGCCGGAATTAATAGAATCTGAGTTTTGCTACCAAGGTCCCTTAGACTGACAAGACAGTGCTGGATGGTGCCTTGTATAGGTATGGTGAGGCAATGAACTGGTTGTGAAAAGAGCCTTCATCTCTTGGGCTCTTTCAGAGTCAGAGAACAAAGGACGGAAGAAGGACAGAGCACTAGTGCTTGCAAGAGGAGGAACTCATTGGAGACAAACTAGGCAACAAATGAAGACTAAAATGTTGAACCATCAGGGCCAATATTTTAAATAAAAATAATAAAAAATGCAATCCTATTGTATACCAATTAGTAAACTTATCTCCTCTAGCACAGGTTTTGCTGAAACCTGAGGGATGTGCAATCAAACTGTTGAATTTTTACAAAGTTCCTTCAAAAAGTAGAAGTGTGCCCTAACTGTTGTTTATTAGAAAGTGCTTTTTTCTAGGTAGCAAACAGCTCATTTTAGAATATAAAATACATATTAATTAAAATGTAGTCTGTATGTCTGACAATCTGAGTATAAAATGAAATACCATCATCTTCCCCCTGAATAGGAATCTTCCACTCAAGTGGAACCTGCATTGATGCTCAACAAGGAAAACCAAAGGAGGACCAAATCACTTATCCAGCCCCACAGTGTGGCTTTTCATTTCTGTTGTATGGCATGTCACTGAGGAAGCATACAATCCTCTCTTGTGTCTAATTGGACTTTAGCTTCCAAGATTGGTTTACACAAATCCCAAGTTTATTTTACAGTTAAAAAATCCATGGCATGGTTGTAGAGCAGTATCTCTTCATAATATATATGAAATGTAGGGGAAAATAAAGATGTTAAATGACCTAACAGCTACTTGATGCTTGAGTTTTTTGATATGATGCTTTCCTACTGAGTTTGGGGGGTGAGGGTGTTTGTTTCGTAAGTATATTACCAACAGAAGGAAATCTTTTCTGAATCCTCCTCTCCTTTCTCTCCTCCATCAAATATTCATATGTACATAGACTGTCAACAGACATTCCTTCTTGCCCAACATTTTCCTCTTCTTACTGCCCTGCACTGTGCTTTGCACACTGCCCTATGCCCTCTTGCAATGATGGCATCAGAATGCTATAATGATCTCAGGCTGGTTTCTTTCTCTTGTCACATAAACACATTTCTATTTAACTATTTTTATTCTCTCTAGACCCTCTGTCAGATGATGGGAGCATAAGGTGGAGAGGTGTTAGTCCACAGAAGGAGCCATGATGCTATTGAGGGTAGAAAAGGGTTGACTTCATCTATCTCTTGAGATCTTCCCATGCTTATGGCAATGACCAGTTGGAGTCACCATGCAAAACTACAAGTTTGCAGAAGCCCTTTCCTAAAACCAAAATTAAAGTGATATAGACTGGCTGGAGCGTTCACAGAGGTCAGAAGGATTGTCCATATAACAATGGAAAGAAATCTGTATCCTGTATCATTGTGAGAAAAGGTGATGAGTCACAAGAGTGCAGAGAAAATAATTTATTTTTCTCATCTTTCAAAAGTCAAACAGTGATACAGAAAGACATGTTCTCTCTGAATAACAAACATCGAAGGGGATTTGATGAAGCACTGCTTCTGCTCAGAAGGGATCACTGCATAATATCATACAGCAAAGTGCTGGGTACCAAATCTCCATCAGGGTAAGTTAAAAAAAAATATGATTAATGCTGTATGTATTCTTTATATGTATCCTAATAATTATAAAGATAATTTTTATGATATTTTCATAAGCAGGCTTGATAGCTTTGGCAATATTATAACACACTGCTGAAGAAACAGAAATGACATTTTCTTTGTTTACCTAAATTTCCCTTAAATGTAGTACAAGTTGCAGCACCCAAGAAATTTGTCTAAAAATTAAGTCACTCTAAAACCAAGTGTAGCTGGTGAACAGAACTCTGCCTGAAATGAACAAACCTATTTACACATCTTTGGTTTTTATAAGAACAATAATCCCCATAGGTATTTTCTCCAAAATACTTGGCATGCCTTCAGCCACACCTGAACTCAGTTGACTGGGTGCAGATATATTTCAAACACAGTGGCCTGACTCCTTTACAAGTTTGAACATGTGAGCTCTTCTAGAACAGCTGCAGCACAGAAAACATCTGTCTTAAACCCTGATAGATGGGACCACTTACAGACAGGACAGTCACCAGGTGGCTTTAAGTGAAGCTTGGAGATTCAGGGAGAGCTACTTTCTTGTTCACTGGTGTGAAACCATGCAGAGAGGAGTTTGCTGGGCTAGACAGGATTTTTTTTCACACTGGCAGCTCATGAAAGAGTAAAGCATGTGTTACCCTAATTATTAATATATAGTGAAAATAATTGTAAGCCTATTTAAATGTAAGTTCTTTTATACTGTGTGTAAGATCATTGTGTTAAATCTCTTAGCAATTAAAAAAAATAATCCAAGCCAGAAATAAAGAAAATGCTTGTAGTTGTACCTCACTGTGCTCCCTTCTCCTGCTGAAAGCACAGCAGATGTTTGATTCCCATGTTTACAGTTTTGGAGGCAGGCGTAAAAAATTGTGCTAACAGGCGGGCAACCGTAAGTATTCTCTGTTTGGGTATGTAAGTATTCTCACCACCATAGATGAGGGAAATGAAAAGGGAAAATAGACTGGGTGTAAACATTTGTCCATTGAGGTTGCCCCGCATGGAGCAATGCAGAGGATCAATGATAGATAGGTGGGAAAGACTTTCCACTGCTTCACTGAAATAGTACCTATGGCTGGCAGCAAGGGCTACCAGCTGCTCCCCTCGCATGATCCAGGGCTACAGGACCATTTTACCTTCTCAGACAGGGCAGTCCTTGTACAAAACTCATTCCATTAAGCCACATATTAGGGGCCACCAAACTGGAACCCTTCAACGTCCAAGCTCCAGTGTGTTCAGACTGGGATTCTATTTAGTGGAGAGCTGGAGCTGATGCATTTTGTTTGACCTGAGTGGAAAAGAGTTTCAGTGTGCTACTGGTAGACCTCTTGAACGTGGAGAAATTGACTGCTTACTTTTTGTCTGGAGCTCTAATGACTTCTCAGGCTTTGCTGGGAGACTAAATTAAAAAAAAATAAATTAAAAAGCAGGGGTTTGCGGTTTTTTTCAGTGTCTTTTGAAACTGCTGAGCAGGTTTATACAGTTGTTCAGAAAAAGTAAACAGAAAGTTACTGAATTAGGTTTACATGTAGACATTGAGATAAAGCATTATGATTAAAATCTCTCTTAAATGTTAGCAGCTGATGTTGTGCTTTCTCAGCAATTAATGTTTTATTGAATTTGAAAACTGGAGCAGAGAGAGTTTCAAACACAGAGTTGCAACAAGTACATCCAGTGACAGAAGCTACCAAAACTCACGTCAGAGCTGAAGTAGAGACACATGCTGATCATGGTGATCCAATTTTCAGAGGTGGCAGAGTCCAGGCTGTAGACAGTCGTGGGACATAGTGAGAGGCTGGGATCGAATCCCTTCCCACAGTGTGGGAACACCAGAACTGCATTTGTGAAATGGAGATCCTAATATTAGGGGCAGCTGGGCTCCCAAGCAGGAGTTTACCAAGGGTTCCTTTACTGTGGGAGGAAGACTCAGATCTCTGGTTAAAAAAAAACAACCAAAACCAAAACCAAAACAAAACCAAAAGTAAATAGGAATGAGCTGAATGTTTGCTTGTGAATGCACAAGATCTTTGAAAGACCAGTTTCCGGGAAAGTTGTTTTTCGGGTGAATTTGCCCAGCCCCCTCAGCTGGTCAGACAGTGTCTATAAAAGACACTCACAGTCATGGGGAGAAAAGGTGATCTCATTTTATTTTCCAAGTGCAACAGAAGGAATGAGACTGTGCATAGCATTATCTAGAGGCCATACCCCTCAGTTGCTGTGTGCTCTCTCTGCATGTTGTGCCATGGTCGTTCACAAAACCCTGTCTTGAACACTGAAACTAAGTATCTCTGGTGCAATCATGAAAATTTGAGCTTTTCTTAAGGATGAAAACCCTGAATGTTCCAAGCACATTGAACAGAAGGATCTTAGTTTAGAGGCTTCAGATAACTCAGATAGGAACATTGCCAGGTATAAGCTAGAATTGAGATGTAGCTCTGGAAAACTACCTCTACTACATAGCAAGGGCCATTGCAGTCTTGCACGGTTAAGTAATTCCCTCCTCGACAAGATCAAATGTGTATTATTCAGTTCCTAAGGTGTACCTATACCTGCCTGGAGGCAGACTAGAGAGTTGTTTACATAAAAACAAGAAAGGGAACCCATGGTGATATTGTCTCCTCTGGAAAAAAACAGGACAAAACATCCTGCTGGCTCCTGAGGACAGAAAACCCTTCAGGCCTGGCTTCTGGCAAAAACCTTCCACAGATAAGATAAGCCTGGCAGCAGTCCCAAACTGGATCCCAAATTGGATCTCTGCCCAGCCAACTGGGAGAGCTGGGACCTGTCCAGGGGTAACACCTCCTGCTCTGAAATACAGAACAAGTGTCAGGAGAGGTGAAAAGAATTCCCTGGCTGGCTGTGGAAAAGGGTGAGCATGGAGGTAGTCACAATCCGGATCATAAACAATCTTACTACAGAGTAAAACCACCAACTGAGTAGACACTACAACCTGTGAGACACCAAACCTGGGTTTTCCAAGGCGGATCTACATCATGCAGAAGGGTAACCAGGCTGCTGATGTCTGCGGGTGTCCTTGAAGTCCAGTCCCGTAATGCTGATACAGGACAGAGCTAATGATCGTACTAACAAGAATGATGGTTTGCATTTGGCTTTCTGGCTTGAATATTTCTACTGCCTCCTTTGGCAGGCATAGTTAATAGTGCAATTATAGATCCCGGCTATCAGCTAATGTGTAATTTTACAAACCTCAATCAGCAGTTGATGAGAAACCCGTTGTCAGCATGAATCCTGGCTCTCCACCCATCAAGCAGCAGGGCTGTCTAATGTGTCCCATCACAGCAGGAAAAGGGACCTTTCTAGTCTTCCTGAACTGGAGAGATTGGAGGAGACATTTGGAAGCATACAATCACTCGGAATGAAAGAAATTCAAAATCATTAAAAATAAAATAAATAATATTTAAAATAATGAAAAAGAAAACAAATTAATCTGACAATATAAATGTGGCAAAGAGTAAAACTCCACAGAATAAAGTTCAGAAAATAAAGGACTGCTTTTCTGTTTTCACTCGTGTCCTTGTGGTGTTGCAGGAGTGTGGAAGAGAGCTAAAGCTACTCTAGTCTTCCTCCCCAGAAGCATCAGGAGTGATGGGTGCCTGCCCTACCCTCGTGCAGTATTACTTCCATCCATCCAGAGGTGGGCAAGGTCTGATATCCCATCTACATGCGGAGGAGTAGTTGTATTCATATTGTTTGCCCAACAGTGTGGCCAGTTACTTTTATTTGGTTCAGAAACAGCATTATATGTGCATTGGGAAAAGGAAGTATGGCTCTTTTGGAACCTAGTCGGAAGCTTATGCTGACCCTGAAATCGTCGCACCAGGACGTGTCAGCTCATCAGGCCTATTGGTTCTCTGCCTCCTTCCAACCCTGCTAGGAAGAAGAGGATATTGTGTGGGCCACTCTCTTGTATGAAGACACAGGGCTCCCATGTGTGGCTGTAGAGGAGTTATGTTTTTCCTTCTCTTCCTTCTTTCCCACAAACACAAGCGTAGATGCTGCGAGATGTGTTGTGGAGTGAAGGGCATGCTTGAATAGTAGAGCCCTTCTGTCAAGTACAAAGCAAATGCAGCTTAGCTATACTGCAGTTAGCCTTATTTAGGTGGAATTCACAGAGTTCATGTGTGCCCTCTCCCTCAGTCTATTCCTGGTCTTTGCTGGTTGATGTAACAAAACATTCACATCAGTTTGGGCTTGGGTCCCGTAAGTGTGTCCTGGCCAAATTCAAAGGTTACCCAAAAGTCACAAGGAAGCAGAAGTAAATATGCAGGCAGGAGGGGGCTGGTGGCAGACAAATGGTCTGGGTACCTCTGCTAATGATAGGACCTGCAATTTTATCTGTTTTGGTTGTTCAGGAAAAAATGACAGGAAAGTTCGAGAGCTACCTGCTCAGTATGTCAATATGCAGGCAGCTTTGTTTTTCTGAGCTAGAGCTGTGTCATCTGATGACACCCAAGAATTATAAAATAAAATTAACCAAAACCCAGATATAAAACCTCACAGGAGCACTGAACTTTGCACAGTTTAATTAAAATGCCTAATTGGATTAGCAAACAATAATTTGGATTATTGGATTTGCCACACAATAGTTTTCAGATTCATAACGAATCCCAACAAGTGCAAATACTCTCTGTTGAGTGGAGCAGAAGTTGGAGTTCTCTTATTCTTCCTACGTCTTGGAAACCTCTTTCTGAGACCTTCATTAAAAACAAACAAATGCAAAAGGGGAGTGGAATGTTTCTCAGGAGCATTAAAAAAAAAAAACAACCAAAACCAAAACAAAAAAAAAACCCAGAACAGAACAAAACAAAAAGCAAACCCAAAACCCAAACAAACCCAAAATCCAAACTTGACAGGTACTTTGCTGTAAGTTTTGCTGTAAAGCTATGCTCTCAATAACATCTACTGATTTGCTCTGCCTGATTTGCTCATTTTAGCAGCTTGATTTAGCATGCTGGACTAAGCATTTCTCCTTTGAAAATGTGTGTCAGTGTATACTGTGTCAGGTATCTAAACCGAGCAACAACATCATACATTCAAAATCATTGTCTTGGTCTGTGGTCATTGCTCTGATTCTATATCTGCTGCTCTGAACAATCTTGCCTAAAAATCAAAGAAGATACTGGGTTAATGCTTAATCTTGAGAATACCTGGAAGCTAGGGTGTCTGTAGTAGAACCAGCAAACAAATATAATGGGTTTAGCTAAATTAGTGGCTGCTGATATTTCCGGGCAATTATCTTTCATATCTGTCAAAAAGAAAACTGATTTAGATGTCTGATATTTGCAAACATGGTTAAAAGTTAAAGAACAGAAACACAGGAAGGAAGTCTGGCACTTGTCAGAGTACAAAACCCCAAAGCCAGTCATAAAGACATGCCTAGGAATTGGAAATGCTGCAGACTGGTTTGCACTGTAGAAGCTTGCTGGAAATAACACCAAAATATGATTCCCAGTAATTATTTCTAGTCCTGGACAAGTATCATTGTTCTTGACCAGCAGTGTGAAAGTAACATAAAATGAATATGTGGAATTCTGGCTAAAACAAACAGTTCAACGTTATTTGCTCAGCTAGAGAGTATTGTTTCCAGTCATAATAGAAGTTTGAGCACAATATTTCAATAATAGCTTAAATAATCCTTGATCAAAGAGCAACAGGGTGGTATTAAGAACCAGACTGATTAAATCTTCCTCAGAGAAGAATATGGAGTCCCAGGTCTCACCACTGCCCCAGATGAATTAACAGGAGGGACTGGCCCTTTCCTCTTGCTCCAGGGGATGGAAGCAGGCAGGGAGTGATCAGGGAGGGAGTGGAGCAGGGCCATGGTCTCTGGACAAGGCTGCAGTGGCACCTACACCTCTGTAAGTGTAGAAGAAGGACAATGGAAGATCATCAGAGAGAGGTGCAGTGTCCCCACAGCATCTCTGTGGCCATATGCCTCCTCCAGTCTGGGGGACCAGAGGCACAGCTTGGCCTTGAATTACCTTCGGCTGCCCACATTGGGTCCCAGTACTTTGTCACATGGAGATGCCTTTCTCCATCCCCTTAATTGCTTACAGCAGTAAATTCTTGTCCCAAAAAGTCAAAAAAGAAATGGAAGAAAGATGTGAGGATGCACTACCTGGTGTAAGGTGAAAAATGAAAGTCAGTGTCTGGATGGACTTACACCTGTGAGACACTGTGATTCGGATAGACTTATGTGATAGTCACCTGTCTGCTGTGTACTGCCAGATGCCCTAAGCCTTGCTGGCTGACTTCCCAGCGTAGGGAAAAGGGTGACATGAAGTCTGAGCTCATGTGGAGAGTCAGAGACAGCAGGCAGGGCAATCCCTTCCATTCCCCTGCAGCTTGCAGGAGATATGGCGAGCTTCCCTGGGAGAAACTCTACCTCAGCCACCTCATGCGTGTTACAGCCCCAGGCAGAGGAAGGTCTGCAGCTGCAAAACAGAGCAGCAGCATCACAAAACGGTACTGCTGCTCACTACTAAGGAAAAGGCGTTTGGATGCAATGCTGTAGCCTTGTAATGCTTGCCATCGCAGCAGAGAAATTGCTTGGTTTCCTACCTGTAATGTGTGTGTGTACCTGTGACTTTTCCCCTACTGAGAAACGGGATCAGAAAGGACATTCTACATTCAGTCCTTGATACTGCAGGCTTATCCCACCATCTGAGTTTGTGCCTCATCTTAAGGTCTGTCTTGATAAATCCAAGTTGTTTGCTGTGTGCAAAATAAAGGAAAACTAGGTGGGCAATGAACAGAAGTGCTGGACACTAGTATGCTGAGGAGGAGGCCCTCCCAGACCGAATGCTGCCAGCTCGAGATCCAAGCTCTGCAATGCTTATCTTTGAGTGCACAGAGTAACAGTCTGTAATGTGGGCATGCAAATCCTGAGTTATTCAGGCAAGTCTGGCAGCACCACATCAGCCAGCTTAACAAAATAATCTACTCGTTCTTAGTGCTTTCCCTCATTAAAGCATTTTACAAACCCTGCCTCAATTAAAGTTCACAGCGGTCCTGCAAGTTAGTAAAATGTCATTATCCCAATTTTACAGATGAAAAAATTACAACAGAGAGGTGAAATGTTGTGCTTGAGGCCGCTGAAGGAGACAGTTTTAGGGACAGGATTAGCTGTCCAGAGCATTTTGCTCTGTGCAGCATAGCTGGCCTCTGAAGGAACTGAACCAGCTCTCGGAGAGGTGCAGGAAACACTGTGCCCCCCTCAGGGGTCCATTGCAGCCTTTGTATGCTGGCTCTAAGGTGGCAAAGGAGCTGTACCTGGGTGCTGACATCTGCTGCTATCCCATATTTACTATCCAGAATTGGGCTGTGCCGGGTATATGCCAGGGAAGAGGAGGAAATCAGCGACAATAGCCTTGCTTAGGCTATTGTGGAGCCTCAGAGAGCAGCCCTGTGAACAAAAGGAACCGCAAACAACTCCGAGCAGCCTCGGAGGCTGGGCCAAGCCACAGCAGGCACTGTACCACCTCTGATCGCTGCTGGATGCTGGGGCGGCTCAGGACTTAATCCCCAATCCATGCTGTCTCGCTGAACCAGAACCACACCGGTGACCTCAAACATAGCAGGGACGGCTAGAGAGCTATCGGTGCAAACACCGATCCAGATGGTGTGCTGTTTGCAGCCCACCTGGAGTGATGCAGGGTGCAAGCTTCTACTCTGAGTCACGCAGGAGAGTCTGAAGCTGGGTTTCCCACCTTTCGAGCCACCGCCCTAGCTGGAAGGCTCAGGTGGGTGCAGCTGACACTCCTACACCTTCCATTTTCATGTAAATAAGGTTTCGTTTTTCCCAATAGGAAAGGAAAATCCCTTTCTACATGTTAAATTAATCACCACAAAGCAGGATCACACTCCCCCCCCAACTCTGATGAAGATAAAAAATTTGGGTGAAAAGACACATGAAGATGTCTCTAGTCCCACCTCCTGCTCAAAGTGTGGTCAGCTCAGAGATCAGACTAGGTTGCTCAGGGTTTACACAATTGTGTCTCAAAAACCTCCAAGGATGGAGATTGCCCAACAACCTTGGGCAACCTGCTCCAGTGCCTAATTTTCCTCATGATGATTTGGTTTGCCTTATATCCAATTGGAACCAGTTGGGCTGTTGTCCTAGAAACAAGTGTGTCATTTCACCTGGTTGTGGCTGCTCTCAATAATTTCTTTTTTTTTTTTTCCTTGTATGAACCTCTGCTTAAAATAATAATAATCATTAAAAAAAAAGCACTGAAACTTTTCAGTATGGATTTTAGCACAGTAGCCCACTGCAAGATCCCATGCTGCAAGCTCATGATTACATCAGAAGCCTGATAACATAACTGTTTTTGTAACAGAATGCAGCAGCTTTTTAAAGACTTTTAAAGTGTTGTTTCATTCCTGCTCCCCCCTTGTTTTAATGAGGCAGTGCTTTCAGATCTCCATAATGGAACAGAGTTCCCTAAAGCTCTGGAGTTTACATCATGTCTTAATACCCTGAGACATACGTATTATGATTGTGATTTACTGCTGAAACTCACCTATTATATTCATGTTGCATCGGCAATATTAGTCGCCTGTTACTTTCTGGAGATTCTTTTATAGAAAGATAATTCTCAAATTTTCTTGTGGTGTTCTTTCTATATTTACTTTCATGACTTGGGACAGGAGAAGGGGATGCGGAGAAAAAAAACTGTAGTGCAGGATCTAAACTTTACCTGAATCATCCCCTGGTAATTATTCCTACACCAAAGCCAGGAACTCAGTATGCCGTGGTCTCAGGTGAGTGCAGGAGAAGCGTGGATCTCAGCTGGCTTTAGCCCAATTGCAACAAACTGCGTCGTAACTCTGTGTCAGAATAACCCGAAGCATGAAGCTGTCCGTGCCTGTAACTGCGCCCCACAGAGCTGATAAATACTCAGTGCTGTGTGCAGGAGCTCCTGTACCCCTGCCAGGCAGCAGTGCTGTGCCTCCATCCCAGGCACACACCGTGCCGCTGAGTGTTCATAGGAGCTGCAGCCACAGCCACCCGCGGGAGAACCGTACGGGCAGGTCAAGCTGGACCAGGGCAGGTTCAGATTGGATGTCAGGAAAAGGTTCTCCACCAAAAGAGTTGTTGGGGTGTGGAGCCTGGGCTGCCCAGGGAGGTGGTTGAGTCACCATCCCTGGTTGTATTTAAAAGGCGTGTAGATGAGATGCTAAGGGATGTGGTTTAGGAGAGGACAGGTATGGTTGGACTTGATGATCTTGGTGGTCTTTTCTAACCTGGTCATTCTGTGATTCTGTGTTCTGCTTACCTAGGAAGAGAGACAGAGCGACTTGTTTAGTCCACTGATTTTTTTTCTGGTAAAGAGAAATGTGGCACCAGAAACCAGTGGCCTAGAAGGTGAGGAGTTGGGTATAACTGATATGGGCAAGGCACAAGTGAGAACAGCCTATTTTGCTGCTGGGATCTTCAGGGGAAGGGGTGGTAATGAAAGGCTTCTTCCCATGGCATGAAATATGGAGGGATACTGTGCTAAAGCTGGTGGGGTTTGCTCACATATCTTGAGGTCCATGGCCTCCTACACCTCAGGCACTGCAAATGAAAGAGTAGTAACCAGTGGCCACATTTGCTTTTGTTTGATGAAACCCCAGTGCGAGTCATCCAAGACCACGCTCTGCTTTCTGCTCCCATGTGAGTTCCTCTTTGCTGCCACTATATATCCCCACTCCCTCAGCTTTCATCTGATCTGAACTGCATTCGCAGGAGCTATGTGTGCAAGGCAGCCAGTTCTACCATGCCTGGAAAGGAGAAATGAAGCAAGGAAGCCCGATTGGAATAACTGACCAAACTCCTCGAGTAGCAAAGGGAGTCAGAGTCCCAAACTGTAGCTCACCAGTTAACCCAGAGAAGCTTCTGTGACTTCCCTTGTCCTGGGAGAATACTAATTTTTATCATTTTCACCCTTCCACCCCCCTTTTTTTTTTTTTTTTTT
>VXBZ01001020.1:0-44603 GCA_013399135.1 Heliornis fulica | reverse complement strand
TTTTTTTTTTTTTTTTTTTTAGTTCTTTCTTGACCTTGGTTAGGATCAGAGATAAAAAGCTACAAGCTGTCCATAGGTGCAGCAACGATGCTGCCCAAGGAGCTGGCTGACCAGAGAGGTAAACCTGCACTGAGGTCCCTGCTGCCAAGGCCAGCCTGGGGGTGGTATCCAGCCAGAGAGCTGAAGCCTAACTCGGGTTTGCTCAGGCAGTGGCTGCAGTGCAGGCATATGGTCTGTCTCACTGGAGGCCAAAAAGTGACAGTTATTTATATCTCGGTCTTAGGCACAAGACTGGACTCTTACTCCTCACCAAGACGAGTAAAATGGATTAAGAGGCTTTTACTCTCATCCTCTTTTTCTTCTTCATCCTCCCCAGAAGAAGGACTTTTTTTGTTTTCTGCTATGTTTGTTTTGAACAGTCATGTGGCTTCAACGTGAAAGTGCCTGAAATGAAAAATACCTCTCGGTACTCTGACAGAAGTTGACAAATATCTCAGTAGGATGAAGTCCTTGCATTTGTAAGCACAGCACTGGTGTTTTCTGTTGGAAGTTTTACAGCGGGACAGCCATCTAAACACTAATATTTCACTGCTAATTAATATAGAAATTCTTACCTGTTTCTGTGTACATACCCTGTTCAGACAAAATGGTTGAGGGGAGCCTGTGCCCTTTTCAAGGCAGGCAATTGCTGCCTTGGAATGACATCCTGGTAAATGGGACACACAGTCCTATCATTTTGTTATCCTGTTAGAGTGAAGTGAAATTGAATTAAGTACTAAGAAGAAAAAAAATCAATAAAAAATTGTGGAGTATCCCCTAGATTTAGCTGGGAGGACCTTATTTGTGCTAGAATCTTCATCCTGCTGTTCCTGGCATCTCACTCTGGAGCCCTAATGCACTCAAAGCACAGGAGTAACTTCACCGAAGCTCATAACCAGGGCAGGGCGGCTCACAGATCAGGACCCAGTGCACCCTTCAGAGATGGGAGCAGCTTTGGAGAAATGGGCTGCCGGAAAGAAGAGTTTGTGCTTGTTTTCCTCCCTGCTGTCTAAAAATAGCTAGGGAGCAGCATGAAATACATGGGTGGCTGTTACCCACAGAGGAGCATGGGGCTTTTCCCCAAACACAGCTCACAACAAATTTTGGCTGGGATAATATACATTGCCCCTGAGGCCAGGTTTTGACTGCTGAGTGGGTCCTTGTGCTGAGCAGACTCATTGAAGTCAGTGGGAGTCCACGCAGAGTAATGCGTTATCCGCCACGAGTAAATGCATCGCAACGTGTTTCAAATAATATTCAAGGGCCCAAATCCAAAAAGCACATCTCCAGCTGCTAGAAACAGCATCGGGAGAGAAGTTTTCCTGATTTCAATAGCATCACCTGCAAGGATGGAATTGCCCACATCCGTAAGTCAGATCAGGGCCTTGAAGTGTATTTCTCCTGGGGCAAGGATTGCATATCTGCATTCTCTGAGCATAATTGGATATTCTGCCTGTGCTGAAATCGCAGTAATAGACCCAAACTCTTGAATCTGGAAGAAGGCTCACAAGCCTGCTTTCTTGCCCTGCCCTATCCTCATAGGCCGAAATCCTGCCGCAGGAAGAAGATACACAAAAGACACAGCAAAACCCCAAAGCATCTGCTTTGGGTACTGCCAGAAATGTCCCAGTTTCCAAAGATTTGTTCCATAACCTATAATTAAGTGCACTCTCAATCTGTGAGATATACATTAAAAGCAATCAAATTATACAGTAGCACATCTAAATTATTATTTTTTTTCTTTCCACAAAAATAATTTTTTGCAGTAAGTAAACACAGCAGGGTTTGAATCCTACCACTACTTTATTAAAAGTATTATTTGGATTCTACGTGGTTTTCATATCTGTGGTGACATACTTTTAGTTAGGAGACATCTATGTAAGGAAGTGTTTGTAATTGTAAATCCATAATGCTGGGGCATATAGGATATATTAGGCACTTTTGTTCCTCGAAGTTATAGATTCCTTTCCTCAGTTTGAGAAAAGTGTGTGTGGGAAGATAGTTATCAGTGTAAGTATCTGTCGCAAACCAGCATCTATAATACTAATATATTGGTGATTCCAAACATGAAATTTGAGAACGGTGATTTCCTTTTTTTATTTCCCTGCCCTAAAATTTCCACCTATTTTGTACCTATTTGAAGGTGGAAGGTGTCAGCTGCTTTTGATCTTTAAAAGGAAAACTTGGAAGCAAATGACCAGGTATCAAGGACATGCTTAATATATAGTTAATGGTTCCCCAAATAGGTGCAGTCTGGAGAAGCAGAGGCCAGCAACGAATGTGTGCTCTAGAAACTCCATCTTCCTTGAGCAATGCATAATTTGCATTGAATTATATCTGTAGCCACTACATCTGGCACTAGCCTCGACTTCTCTAAGCAAGTGGAAGATGCCATATTTTTATCAAGGGTTTTGCTTTGTCCGTTGGAGAATTGGTCTGTCTGACTTTGAGCTCTTTTATCAGATATTCAGTATCCATTTCTTCAAGGCCAATTCCATAGCAAAGGTTCTCTGTTTAAAATTTTTAGTATTGCCCAGAGAGCATCCTGGGACCTGGAAGTGATTATATGTTTGAAGGTATTTAAATGATGTTTGAAATGCTGTGTTGCATTTTGATATATGAGATTTGCAAGTTGTGGTTAGTTATACATCCTGAAAATAGCTTTTCAAGAATGTTCAGCCAAATGGTTTGCTTTTATACAGGAATATAGACAGCAAACCAACAAAATTTCAGATGTAGTCAGGAAGTTATTGTTTAAAAATAATTCAAAATATTCATATAATTGCATATAATTGTGAGCTGAAAAAGGAAAAGGAATCTTAAAGTGATTTTACTCTGGTACTCTTGTTAGCAGTTCTTTGAAATTTTTCCTTCCCCCCATGGATAACAGTGAAGCCCCTCAAGACAGATGCCATGTTATACTAGTGAGTGTCCTGCAACATGTGGCACTGACCTGCAACACAAAACAGCTTGGGACTTTTTGTCCTGAGAAAAAACAAGTGTAACAACCATTTATCTGCTTGACTGTTTTGTCAAAACCATGAAGTATGTATGTGAAATATATAATTATGTATATGATCTATAATATATATATATGACATGCTCTATATAAAATATTTAAAAGATGGTCAATTGAGTCCACTTTCTGAAGAGTTTCTGAAAGGAGAGACTGTTCTGACACATAGAAAATTCAGGAATCCTCTATTCTTCAGGAATCTATTTTCCAAACATTTGAGTGACTATTTCCACAGTAGTTCTCAGGCTAAAAGTGACTAAAATGTAACCATTTTTACTACTACCCGGAATAGCATAATTATTCCCCATCAATTTCATATACTCATGAATATGCATGCACCACATTCTTTGCAAAATGGGAGAAATGTGAGAAAATAACTTTTTTCTCCATAATGTGTTGAATATTTCACTAGCGGGAACACACGAAGGCAGATTTTCTCCCCCCCTCTCCTTGGATTCTACCAACAAGAACAATTGATTCTCTGCACTCTCCTCAGAGAAGGTCCTTGGCATAGCTGCAAACTGGGTCTGTCTAATAATAATGCATAGGCAGATAATGCATATGTGTGTGTGTGTGTACGTACAATAAAGTATAGTTGCTTGGAAAAGCTATCAGAGGCATATTCAGCATTTTGCTTGGGCTTTCCCAGACAAGCGCTGAGAACAGCCTCTGGAGATGTCAGGAAGTGAGAGTCCCACTGAGAGCAGCAAAACCACCAGCAGCACCATCTACCAATTAGTCCTCATTGCTTATGCATACTATAGAGGACTTCACAGTCCTACACGGCGCTGTGTCAGTGAGCATCAAAGTAGGTGCAAGCTGATGGTTTGATGGAGAATATATTCTTATTTCTTCCCATCTACTGGGTTTCTCCTCAGCTCCCCACCCCAGGAGACATTCACTAGCAAGGGAGAAACTTGGGTTGTGGGGCTTGAGAAGGGGGCTGTTGCCAGTCCGCGCAAGAGGTGGTGTTGCCTACCTGACCAGCTTACCAACCCGTGGGGACACACGGCGCATTTTCAGTATGGCTGCTGACATTAGGATGGGCAGAAGGGTTCTTCCATAGCCCTGTCAGTGCTGACTGCGTTACTTGTTTAAAAATGAGCCTACAAAATTTATTAGATGGAGCCATCTGCTTCTCAGCCATTCTCCTATACTACCCCTGACAGTGACTGACAGGAGAGAAACAATGAATTTACAGCAGTGGGTGAGAATCAATTGCATTTCTGATCCCTCTTCCAGAGCTGCTGGAGCCCTTAAGGGGCAATCTGAAGTGTCTGGTAACACATTTCATTTGAACTTTTACGGTGTAGAGTAAGTATTCATAGTCACATTTACTTTGCTCCCTGCAAGAGCCAATGGAGGAGAGCCTGCAAAGAGGTTATGTATTTGCAATCATGATTGAGCTGGAGGGGAAGCTTCCCAGAACATCCCCACTGTTTTCTGTGGTTTTTCTTTTGCTTTTAAAAGGATCATTTCAGGGTCATTTGGATCTTCCTGTGATTTCGGTGTTGATTTGAATAGGTTTTGAACATGGCTATGAGTGTATGTTCTTTGAAGAAGGAGTTGTCATTAGCCAATTCCAGCCTGGAACATGCATTTTTTGATCACAATTACATAAGTTTCAGGGTAAAAGTGACTTTTGGTTGTGAATGCTTCTTTTGACTATGTTTATTCCATTACTAATGACAACCAAAAATTGTGGGCTTTTTTCCTGATGTTTACCTGATGTGAAAGTCAGGTACAAAAACCTGCAGGGTTTTGTCAAAGCAGGAGAAGAAATCACTTTGATTCCCTTGGATTGCAGAAGAAATGTGATCTAACAAAGAAACTGTATGTCCCAAACCTTGGCTACTTTTCAAACTCAATCGGTTTATCTAGCTAACAATAATACTTTCCTGCGAACCGCAGATGACAAAAATACAGTCTCCAATGAAGGTAATGAGTGATTTAAGGCAGCAGCACAGCTAATTTGTTTCAGCTGCTCTAATAGATGAAAGAAGCAGGTGAAAGAAGGTGCTGTCATTTCTGCAAGCTGATTCACCTGTCTCAGGAGCCAGTTAGTTACCTGCCTCACATGCTGTGTATGTTCTTGGCAGCTGTTTTTGGAGGAAGCCACTCACGAGGCAGGCGAAGCACCAGCAGTAGGTCAGCAGAGAGAGGAGCCCTTGGGCTAGCTGCCTTGTAAAGCTCTCCTTGAATGCAGGTGCCTTCCCTTGCAGCACTTGGGTGCTCGGCGCTGCATGCAAGACCTGCTAAATTGCATCAGCTTCTCTCATTTAGCCTGACTGCCCTTGCCAAAGGCCTGTCATCTTCACCCGGGGGCTGCCTGGCACTACATGGGTTTCCTCTTCTCCTGACAAGTAGCACCCCACTGGCATCCTGCTGGCCAAGCAGCTACTGGTGGCCAGCTTCCCAGGCATGAAAAGTCCCAAGATGGTGCTATCTCTCTCCTGAGCAGAGTGTATCCTATTGCATGGTTCATGGGTTCTCTCTGTCTCACACCTTCTGGCATGGCTATCACTGCTCTTCTCTGTTTTAGTATCCTATGTGAGTGGCAGTCGCATTTACTCTCTTCTGGAGACGGATGCCTAAATTCCCTGTATTTTCCTCTCTTTCGTATTTCTGAAGTATTTTGGTGTTATGACTATGTCAGTATCCAGCTCATGCAGGCAGATGGCAAAAGGCTGTTCCCCACTCAAGACAACTTTGGTCAGTGTCTCCTGCCTCCCCAGCCTGTAACACATGGAGAAACGGCACTCCTAGAGAAGCCATCCCTCTTCTTATGGGATTGCTAAACACCAAGTAAAAGACAGAAAAAGACCATGGGTGACCTAGGGACAGCTTGGTCACAGAGTTCCTCTGGGGACAGAGGACGGGCTGTGCTCCAGGTCCTTCCCCTCAGAACCCACCTCCCATGCACAAGCTCCCCAGCTGTAACTGTGGCTTTACAGAGGCAAGTTTGTTCTCGTGCTTGTTCTCACCCTCAATAAACATTTATTTATGCTGCGCAAAGGGGAGCGGTGCAGATAGGAGACTGTGCCTTCCTGTAGAAAGGCAGTTGCATGTGCCCCTGCCGCTGCAACACATTCCTGGGCAGGACTGTGATGTCACCCTTGAGTCAGTTTCTGATGATGATGAGGGGATTGGGATGATGGTGATTGCCTCTGATGATGAGGTGACCCAGCCCGGGACTCCCCAGGGAAGTGAAATATGTGATAAGAGACCACCCCCACACTGCTCAAGGCAGGAGCACATCAGGGCGTGCTGAGAAGCAGAACGTGAGGACCCTGTAAAACACAGTTTGGGAAATACTGGAGTGCTCAAAATGAAGCCGCAGGGTCAATTTTTGTGGAAAAGCAAAGTTACAGAAACAGTTCATGTATTGTTTGGGGGTTGTTAGCAGTATCAGAAAGTACAAAGTAAATACTGTGAAACCAAAAAGTATTTGCACATTGTTAGATTAAATCACCGGAGAAAGCGAGAAAGAAACATCATGTTGCACTGAGCAATGGTTATATTCCTAAGCCTACAAGACACAAATGAGCGATTTATAAAAGAAAGGGGAGAAAAATGTCATGTCATTGGTTGGAATTGCTGCGACGTTATGAAAGTGATTAGCAGAAATACCCACAACTCACCAAGAAATGCTGCCTGGGTTTCATCCCATCCGTAGCAGCAGAAAGCTGGCATGTGCAGAGCTTCTGGTTGAAAACACTGAGCTCCTCCTCCTCCTCCTTCTCCTGCCTCACCCCATGGCCTAGCAAAGCTCTTTTAGCTTTCACTGAAATCAAGAGTAAAGGTCATTTAACAGCTACCTAAGCTGTTTTGCATCTTGCCAAATTAGGTACTAAGGATTATTTTTAATGGGGTTTTTTTACCCATTCTGTGCAGGGTACCTGCTACACTTTCAAGAGAGTAAGTGCTAGAAAGCAGAGACAGAAGTGTTTTCTCGTATTTTCTGGAGCTGTTCAGCTCTAGCTCCAGCAATCTGTGTTTTCTTTTTATAACAGCACCTCTCCCTGTGGTATCTTAGCACTTCCTAAGAGGTAATCTGAGAGAGTAAATATATGTCCACTCCCCTGAGTTGCCTAGATTGGATTTGTCCTTTAATTCCATGTTCTGGTGGGATTGCTTATATAACAGATTTTTTTTTTCTTTGTTGTTAAACTAAAGTTATAATTCCATGGTATGGAGAATTAGGCAAACATAAAACCACAGCCTGTGGGTGTGATGGGCTTTGGGCCAGCATCTCTGAACAGACAAATGTTGGGGTTTTTTTGTCATTTTGAGGAGTTAAGAAATCAGATTGCACAGAGATGAGACATAGTAAATATGTTTCATTAAAACTTACTTTCTCAAGTTGGTTTTAACAAAAATATTGAATATTGGAAATAAAATAACACCTTTTTCAGCATGTAGGCCAGCAGACAAGTTTTCAAGGAGTAAGAGGGGGGAACAGAAACAAAAGTGGATAAAAAGTTTCCAAAAATCTCAAATGTGTATTTATTGCTTAAAGAAAAAACCCACAAAACAACAAAAACCAAAACAGTTTAACACACATGCCATTAGAGAGAATGATTTTCTAGGAAAAAAAAAACCAAACAAACACCACAAAGGAAACAAAAAACCCCCACCAAAACCCCCAACCACAGCATTTTCTGTTCAGAAGAAAGGACTCTGCATGCAGAGTTTTGAATGGCTGCATGAGGGACATATGTGTAGAGCCACATGCATATCTTGTGATGGGGGAGCTTACCAAGGAGCTGTGCAGACCACCCATAAGCAAGCCAGTGAGTCACAAGTGGCAATTCTTCCCATAAAAAGGTCATTGGGCTGGCTGAAAAGGTTAATGTATGTAGGGTAGCGGTAGCGTCCTATTTCTGTTGATCCGGCATTGTCTACAGAGCCTGGATGGGAGCATCTCCCAGCCAAAGAGGGACACCCAACCAGTCCCTGGCAGAATGTTTTCTCCTAGTATTCCTATTTTACCCATTTCCTTTCACCTTGAGCACAAAGGACAAAATCAGCATAAACCAGACAATTCCACTTGGTCTTGCCAGTTCTGCAACTACAACAGTAAAATCTTTGGCTCAGGGTGGAGGGGCTGTGCTTCTTTCATCTCCTCAATGGCTTCAAGACCAACTGTCCCTCTCAGCTATGATGGGGTATGACTTGGGCTGTTGGAACACTTGGCACAAGGAGCCAGCATCACCTCCCAGAAGGCAAGCCAATGGGGGGTGGGGGCACATGAGGGGATTTTGAGTGGTGTGAAGCAGGACACTGCCTTTCAAAGAGGAGAGAGGTGATTCATTAGCTGCCCAGGCAGAGTTGTTTTCCTCTGTGAAGTAATCTCTCCTTTGGAGCTGGGAGACACAGTGCTGACTGTGCTTAATCACTCATCAGAGTGTACAGACTCACTGCAGCCCTGGGAGGACAATTAGGGCTTGAGAGGGCAGTGCCAGATTCCTGCACTCTTGTCCCAGCTCTGGCAGATTTGCTGTGGGGCCACAAGCCAGTTGCTTCTCTCTGTCCACCTTCATTAGCCCACCTGAATGAGTTAAAAGATGGGCTTTGTGGATCAGTTATTTAATAAACCCTCTGTGCTTTGCATATGCAGTACATGATTTAAGCATCACCGTGGCTGTGCACGCTCACTAAAAGCCCAGGAGTGGTTGTATTACAACAGGTGAGCACATTTTGGCAGTCCCAGCTTCACAGATGCATCAGGTTGCAACCAGAATTTAATGTAATTTCAAATAAACTATCTGAAAATGTTACGAGCTCTCCCATTTGTTTGGATTAGCATAAGCTCTTCCTCCCCTCATCTCATTTCCCGCATGTCTAAACTACAAATACTGCTGAATTTAAATGTAATCCTCATGTCTTTACCAACTCATCTTCACTGACAAAAGCACATCATTAAGAAATGGTAACGTAAGGGGGGCTAGCCCCCTGTTTCCAAATGTGATAAAAGCAAACCCATCCAAAACTTTGCTAGTGATTTAAATCCATCCCCTAAGAACAATAAAATTAGTATCACAGAGCTTGCAAGTTAAAAAAAGAAATTAATTAAAAATCAAGGCTCAGGTTAACCAAAGCATTTCTGTAATTTTGGCATGCCTTCCTCACATTGCAAACAATCGTTACGTGTCAGCAGACCTGGTGCCTGAAGAGGACACACAGTTTAATCTATTATTGATTATTTCTACAATCTTCAAAAGCAGCTGGGCATCAGGGCAGAGATGGAGAAGCCAAACGTGCCATGCATACCCTGGGGAGCTGCCAGTGCCAGTTCCACCTGCAAAGCAGCAAGAGATTGACCCCAGCCCAGCGCATCTGGCAGAGGAGAGGACACTGGTCACAAATTGATACCCCAATTCAGTGGCAGTGTGCAAACAGTTTTGATTTTGGGGTGGGGTGATTTTGGGTTGGTACAAGATGGGCTTCTGCAAGAGCTGTTACTTTTAGCTAGAGGACTAAGTCCTGAAGCAAATAATCACAGGGAAGTTAGAGAGAGAGAGCCCTAAGAATTGGTTCAGCTGTGGCTTGCTTTGCCCTGGCCAAGAATGGGACTGTGGGAACTAGGTATCACCAGCCAGACCTGGAAGTGGTTTTCAGAGTGAGTGACTGCATGGAGGAAACTGCAGGTTGCTTTCCAGGAAGACTTCTTAACAGAAGAAAGATGTAAGAGCCAAAATCTTCAGAAAAATATATTTCCTCCACATTTTAGATACTCCGTTTCCCTTTGCTATAGCTTTCCCTGCCTTGGAGAAGACAGTCACCAATGGAAGAGCTTGTCACTGGGGACACAGAAAGATGTAGCTAGAGCATAAGCAGCGGTCTCAATAAAAGCAGAGATGAGTGAGAGGCCAGGAGTGGCCTGTTGCAGTGCTTGCAGAGGGACTGTGGCAAGAGGAAACAAACAAGGATATGTGTGGCACATATACATCATCAGAGATGTCAGAGTGGCTGTACTGGGTCAGACTATTTGTCAGTTTGGCCCAGTATCGAGTCTCTGACAATGGTCATAGCACATGAGCAAGAAAGAGTACAAGAACCAGTTAGACATGTTTTCCCAGAATACTCTTCCAGCTTCCTGAAATTTGCAGCTCCTGATCCAGAAGGGTTATTCTGGTACATAAAAGCCTGCAGTGGATGCTTGTGACTTCACCTGGTTGGTTTTGATCCAATGTGAATACTTGACCCCACCTCTGTTAAAGAACCATTTCCTTTTGCCAGTTTTGCCCTGGCAACCCTTTGGTGTCACCAGGTCCTGGCTCATGTGGGATAATGAACAGTCATTCCCTACCCATCTTCTCATGCCACTTGGTGGTCCTCTAACACATCTGGTCTTGGATATGTCCTTTCCTGGGCTGGAGAGTCTTGGTCTCTGTTGCTGCTCTTGGCATCAAAATTGTTCCACACTTCTGAAGACCCTGGTTACCCAGGGTCTTCAGAACAGGTGGGCTGCAGGGCACTCACCAGCCCCCAGTAGGAGCGGGTACCCTGCAGGAGCCCTGGCTGGGGTGGAGGGTTGTGCCACCACTGCTCCTCCTTGGAGGGAGTTGGCCCTGGGAAACAGGTCCCTCCCCTAAAAAACTGGGTAAGCTGGGGCAGGGGAAGAACTCAGAGAGGAAGGTGTGTGAGAGAGAAACCCTTCATCCTGAGATCACTGGCCCCTTCTTCACAACTTTAATACTTGATGGCACAGCAGTTATCTATTCCCCCCCCCCCGCCCCACAGCATGTCAGTCTGTGAGATGAACGTACCTTTCTTGTGCTGCCCAGGCATGAGCCTGTCTCTTACAAACTGCCCGGCCTTACTGCCATGCCACGCTGTGAGCTTACTGCGTTGTTGTCGCATTTCAATCACTTGCGCTGTGCAAAAGAACCCAAGATGTCCCTCCCTCGGGGTGTTAAGTAAAGATTGCAGCCCCTGAGATAAGGGAAGATTCTGACAGGCGTTAATCTGCGGGGAGCAGTCTGGTAGGAAAAAAAGGGCAAGAGCATCGCCAAATGGCCTGTTCTTGCGCAGGGGGTGCTTTACAACGGCGCTTGCACATTTTGGGAGAAAACCCATTTCCACATTATTCTCTCATTGCTACAAATATTGGGGTGCCTTCAGGTGGTTTTTCAGCATCCAGAGCTTTTAGTTTATGCAGATTTAGAAAATCCTTAATTAAACAACAGAAGGCATATTATCCTGTCTTCTTTCATCAGCTTGGTATCGATCAACTACAGCTGGCACAAACCAATTATCCCTGTGACAACCATAGCTTTTGACAGTTCTTGACACAGACCGCTTTCAACTTGTAGGCACCCCATGCTATTTTTGTACTTTTGCAGATGATCGAAGGCTGTGCTGTGAACCTCCTTTTCTTCAGGGAAGAACTCCTGGATTTGTGCAGCAAGAGCAGTTGTGAGAAGGCCTTCAAGACTGGTTTTCACCAGCAACAGCTGGTGGCGCAGCGTAGGAAAAGTTCACCACCTTCATATTCAGGATGGAGAATGTTTCCATCAGGATGAAGCTGATGGTCCAGCTTCTTCTGGTGACTGTCATTCTCTGTAGCCCAGTGCTGCCAGGGTTGGTGATGGATTCCCTACGCCCTCCTTTTGTCCATTAGGAGCATGATGCATGTCCCACCCTGCTCTGGGAGACAGGATATTGTCTCACAAAGTGCTGTCATCACCTGTAGGCAGTGGAGCAGCACACAAAATAGGTGTTGCAATGTTTGAGACAAAGGGTAAAAAACAACATACTGGGAGGTCTTTCAAGGCACTAACATAAGTTCACAGCTAATTAGAGGGCAGGAGGTTCTTCCTGGGCCACTGACCAGACTGGCTCTGCTTCATGGCAACAAGACATAGGTGACCAGGAGTACAAGAACTGGGCTGAGCATCTCCACCCCATTCAATGGCAAAGCTAGCCAGAGGCCCAGCAGCTGCTTCCCACGCAAAGATGGTCTCACAGCTTAAAGGGAGATTTAGCTTTTTTTTTTTAAGTTTGATCCACTTATCCTTCTCTGAGAGCCAAAAGCTATCGACTTTAACGGGCTTTGCATGAGGTTCCTAGCTTTTTGGAATGAGGCCCAGATGAAATGGTCCCAAATATCCTCATTTATAAAAATATTATTTATTTTCCCTCTGTACTTAATTCCATGACCAATCCAACAAAAGCATGAAGCATGTAGTAGGACATATGCACAGTCTATCTTAAGGGCAAAAGATGGTATTTTTCATCACAACACCTCTCCACGGAATTTTAGTCCACATCTCTTTTCATAGAAATCAATGAATGTTTTAGAAGTGAGATCATGGAGGATCCAGAGCAGAAACACTCAACACTTTTTGTTTACCTCATTAAGCTGGGCTGCAAATATAGATTTAGGTTTGCATTCTTTCCTCCCTTCTTTTATCAGAAACCTTTAGCATAGGAAGTTAGCATAACTTCTGGATAAATCTGCAATGTACATGCTTTTAGAGAATCAATATCGAGATTGTCAGAGTCAAGAGTCTGATTTCCACCCCCTCCACCCCAGAGGTTGTTACCTTGGGAATGAGAAACAGAATGCCAAACACCAGTCTGAGAAGTAGAAGAACAATCTTATCAGATTCCAGGAGTTTACATTTAAAAGGAGATGTCTAAGAATTTGAGGTTGACATTTTTATATGTGTGCATTAGGGGATGTTTTCTGAAAAGAACATTTAGGGAAATTTTTCCCAAACTACCTCCATGTGTAATTACCTGGAATGGTCTTTAAAAAATCATCTCTTTTGTAAAAAGGTAACAATTTGCAAAGCTCTGAGTTAAAATTGTATAGATTTTTTGTGAAGTCTGGAGACATAATCAGATGTTTGGATTCCTCTTTAACACACTGGCAATTTGGGCTCTGTAATTTTAACCACTGGAGGGCTCCCTGATTTTTTAATTAATTCAGTAGGACATAGAGCATGAAAGAATGGAGGAAGGAGCTAAAGCAAAGTGATTCTAGACACTCCCACAATCTCTACAAATACCAAATGTCATGAAAATTCCAGGTATTCTGCTGTGAATTCCTCAGCCAAAATCCTGGAAGAAACTAATTTTACTATTTCTTCTAGAATAAATATTCCACTATGAGCTCACCAACCAGCAATACTGGATGTAACTGATATGCATAAAAATACAGGAAAATGAAAGTTTCAGGACTTGGTAAAATCACAGTATCAGGAAAATTTCCCAGAAGTTTTACTTTAATATATCAGTCATTTATTTTAATATATGAGGTTTTCATGTGCATGATTTACATTACCTGCCATCTCCTGCTTATGCTGGTGTTTGACTGATGTGCTCCTCAGAGGCAGCTGGCCGTAGAAATTCTCTTGGGGTTTTATTTTTAAATAAATATCTGCATTTTCTATATTGAAGATTGTTGTTTGTGTCTGGGTCAGGTTGCAGCTGAGTTTACACATTCATCCTGCTCTGGCTGTTATGCTCTGACCACTGAGCTAACTAGATTCCAGGATCCTATTCTTCACTCAAGGAATTTTGTACCTTTAAATGGAAGAAAGGAGAGCAAAGAGAAGAGAGGAGACATCCCAAGATGAAACCACATTAAGAGT
The DNA here is from genome assembly GCA_013399135.1 of Heliornis fulica. NCBI lineage: Eukaryota > Metazoa > Chordata > Aves > Gruiformes > Heliornithidae > Heliornis > Heliornis fulica. The sequence continues at coordinate 30,944 of VXBZ01001020.1, read as the reverse complement.
GCCTGGTGATCCAAGAGCATCCTGCTCTTCCAGAGGCGGAGACAGACTGTGCAGGGCATAGACTTCTGCAATCACATATACAATGTCTGCTTTGTTGGTGTATAGGTGACTACAGAAGTGACACCACTGTTTCACCCCTCTGGATGAAACAAGAAAATAACTGAAAGTTTGTGGTTTAAGACTGTGAAGCTGTAACCAGAAAAAAAGCAGAATCAAATACCTGCTGTGGCCAAAGGGTTTCCTGTTTGCCCTATCATATCAATGCCCAACCTTGTCAGAGACTCAGTGATGTGCCTCTTGCCAGAGCTCATGGTGTCTGTGATCCCTGCAGGAGAGGCCCAGAACTCTTTGCAATGTAACATTTGCTGGTAAATACAGGAGAACAAGTCATGGGCATGCCAGTCCAACTGGCAACTTGAACTACTTGTATACACAGCATTTCAAACCTCTCCACCCCTACCAATGTTCCAGCTGACTCTCCAGAACCATCAAGGTCAGGCATCGAGCATCAATCCGGTCTGGTTAGGAAGATGCAGCCACGCAGACGTTGGTGTGTGCTGCAGAAAGGCATAAGAATGGGGGAAAATCTGAAAATCAAGGCAGAGGAAACATGAGCATCCCTCAGTGTGGATGCATTCAGTGCATCCCTAGAAAAGAAGAAATGATCTTCATCAATGTTTCCCTCATATCTTGTGTTTCAGAACTACCTTTGTTCGAGGCCACCCATATCTCACCACAGTGAGCAGTACTTGGCAACTCTCTCGCAGGGAGGCATATTTGCTGCTAATAAAATATTAACCCATACGAAGGTGAAATATTTAAATATCAGACATTACTCTACTCTTTACCTTCCCACTTGGCACAAAGTGCTGCCATGATTTGGAATTGGACCAAACATGTTCCATAGGTACAAAGAGCCTAATTTGTAAAGAAGGATTAATCCCTCTACAAGACCAGGCTGGTTGGAATTTCTCTTTCCCCTTTTCATGCTGCAAGGCTCTCAAACTTCCACACAGTGCTTTTGTGGAGAACTTTTTCACCAACATGACTTACTCTTCAGGCCACATGGTTTAATTCAGAGACCTGGGGCTGAAAGACCCCTTGTTATCCACACAGCAAGTACTACACTATGAACATCTTTGCAGTGACCTTTCAGTGTACTTTGAACTTGAGCCATGGAAGGGCAGAAAATGTGACAGTGAGCCCTGGAACCAGAAGAAACTATGAAAAATGGTAGCAAGTCTCCTGAGGGGAGATCTTATTGCTCTCTACAACTACCTGAAAGGAGGTTGCAGGAAGGTGGGGGTTGGTCTCTTCTCCCTAGTAACAAGTGACAGAACTAGAGGAAATGGCCTCAAGCTGCGCCAGGGAAAATTTAGGTTAGATATTAGGAAGAACTTCTTTACTGAAAGAGTCATCAAGCATTGGAATGGTCTACCCAGGGAGGTGGTTGAGTCCCCATCCCTGGAGGTGTTTAAAAGACGGGTAGATGCAGTGCTTGAGGACATGGTCTAAGGGTAGACTTGGTGGCGGTAGGATAATGGTTGGACTGGATGATCTTAAGGGTCTTTTCCAACCTTAACAATTCTATGATTCTAAGTCACACCAAATGTAGTGTGGATACCTAGAGGTTGTGCAATTGAATTTCCCTATGGATGGGGAAGTGAACAGAACTGAGGGGAGCACACGGAGACCTTCACCTCATGCAATGGAGGCATACATACCATGGCAATGAAGGCCGCGTCAATTACAGGTGGTGTTGAAAAGTGTTTCTTTTTATTTTAAATGGGTTAACAAATCATTTCCAATGGTACCTCTGAGAACTCTGAGAGAAGTTGTGAGTTATTATTTCCTATGCATCTTCCTCACACTGTTTCCAAGCATCAAGGCTTCTGTCAGATTTCCCTCACTTCTCCATCAAGAATCCTCATAAATTGTGTATGTCCTCACTGATATCATCAGTACACTCAGAAAACACAACTCCAGTTTTAACTGGGACCTTCTGCACTGTGGGACCAGAGTTTGGGATTGATTGTTTTCTGTTACCCAGCTTATCTCCTTCCTTCGATTACTATTTCCCGCTTCAAACAGAAGCTGGCTGACTTCAGAGCAAAGCTGTGTTAAGCCCATTTGGTTCATGTACAGAGGCACAGCCCTTCTGCTGCTGACCTTTTCATCTAAATAACCGGAGACAAGGGGTGGGAGATTGGAAGCGATAATGTAACTGCCCTGAGAGGGAGAACTACCTCAAAGCCATGAGAGGCAATTTGCTAGAGCAAGCTGTGGAAGTTTCTGTGGATCTTGATCTAGCTGTTGGATAACGCTCCACACACACACACTCACACCCCATGTCCAAGCGGTGTTCTCCACTGCGATGCTATCCCCTGGGACCCCTACCAGCTGTGCCAGATCTGCAGGGAGCCTCTTGTACCCCACACCTCAGATACAGAGGTGGAAGTCGCTGTACTTGTCCCATCCTGGAGTTGCTGTTTGACTTCCCTGTCTTCTCTCCCTGAAGCTGGCAGAAGCCAGCTAAGCTGGCACTGAAACATCTAAGTCACCCAGCAATACTTGAAGCAAAAGTCAATTCTTCTTTCCTGTAGGCACATCTGGGCCTTTTGCTGTATTTGAAGACACAAGCCCTCCTAGTTCACTACAGAAGCAGACCCAGTTGGCACCAAATAAACAATATTGGAGTAACTCTGTGGTCTGAAATGAGGGACTTCTCATCTTAGTCCAAGCCAACTATTTATCCAGATTGGTCTGGTACTCCAGAACAAGTCCCACCACACTCCTTGTTTTAATCATCATCAGTACAGATATAGACAGAGAAGCATCTTCCGGACACATGTGTCGATCATTAGTTAAATAAATTAATTGAAACAATAATTTGGCATTAGAGCTATCATCCAACTTTGAAATAATTAAGTGTTCAATTATTTCCTGGAAAAGCTTTGAAGTGCTGCTTTTAAATTCAGTTCTCCAGCTGCTATCAGTGAGTTACAGAACAGGACATTTGCATAGCCCGGCTTGGATGCTGGCAGCCTTCCTGTCTATTATTTTATTGGGTCTAGATGCAGATTGTGGCAGTAATGTAAAGGTTTGTCAAAGTGTTGGTTTTTTTTTTTTTACTGTTTGGTTTTAAATTTACATTACAAATGCCTCTTAAAAAACAGATGCAGTTAAACTCAGCTTGGCCTGTTGCCTGGGAAATTTTCTGTGTGGTGTTTAATATTAAATATAGCTGTTGAAGATTTCTTTATTTGCTGAAGTGTTTGTAATTATTTTTGTTTTCATCGCAGTTTGGAGCTGGTTATTTCATGAGTGCACAGGTTAAGAATGAGACTCTTCCTATGCTTCTCGCAGAAATCACCCTCATTTTGTTAATCGCTGAAAAAGCTATTGCTAACACATTAGCCTGAGAAGATGAGAAAGGGAGAATTGAAAGGTTTCTGTAAGAATGCCTAAAGAAATGGCAGAAACACGATACAGCTTTCAAACACAGACAAGGCTTCATTCTTTCTGTCTTGTTTGATAAAAAATGAACCACATAGTGAATGCTGTTGCTTCATGTTACTCCTGTCAAATCTTTAGTAAGTGGGTGTCCGGGGAATTAGATCATAAGCAGAGGGAATGTTCCTCTCATTGGAAAGGTTTCTCATTGTGTTTATTTATTCAACCGTTAACTTTAAGAAGGCAGAATACGCCGTTTTAAAAGGGATTCAATGAAGTGAGATCTTTCTGACCCCTTTACAGGTTATTCTGAGAGACTTATCCTGTGTATCAATGGAAATATCCAGAGAGAATACATGGAATATAATTATTCATAAAAGAGAGCTAAAACACTGAGCGGTTACACATCACTTAGGCTGAAAATATCTTCAATTAAGGTAGGAATGAAGTAAGATCACATTTTATGCAAGTTTCCATCAATAAGCCTGACACATGTCAGCTCCCATTTAATAACATATTTTACTTCTAATAATTCTCCTTTTATCCCAGTTCAAAAAAAAAAAAAAAGGGGGAGAGGGCTCAGATGCTCACAGAAGTGAAAAGCGGCTGTAGACAGAATTTATGGTTTCGTGTTTTAGTGTACAGAGTAATCCCCATCTGAGGGGGCTAAAGTGCATTTTCCTGTTTGGAAACAGGATCACTGGGATGCCTCATTCCCAGACACAGGAGATGGGACAAGAGAGAACATGTGTTAAAGCCAGACTGACAGGGTCTGGGAGCCATCCCCCCTCCATTTCTGTCCTCAAAACGTTTGGGAGGTCTTTTCTGCTTGAGCCAGTGTTAACTGCCTGTTGTGACTTAGCCCCAACCAGAAACTAAGCACCAGACAGCTGCTCACTCACTCCTCCCTACCCTGGCTGGGATCTGAGGAGAATCAGAAGAAAAAGGTAAAACTTGTGGGTCGGGATAAGGACAGTCTACTGGACAGCAAAGGAGGAAGAAAACAGTAAATTTCTCAATGCCTGGAACCTTATGCCCAGCCTGTCCCCAAGTCACAGTCCCTCATCCCTGGCCAGCTTCTCCCCCTTTATATACCTGTGTATTATGTTACATGGTATGGAATATCCCTCTGGCTGGTTTGGGTCAGCTGTCCAGTCTGGTCCTCTCCAAGCTTCTTGTGAGCATTAATCGTATTCCAGCCAAAACCCAGAAGACCACCTCCTGGAAATAAACTGAAATGGTATTTGTTTTTCCCACACAAGTATTTTCAATGCATTGTATTTTATTCATTTAATTTGAGAAAGAACAATTTCAACCTGAGTAGCAGCTGGGAAGAGGAGAGATATCAAAAGCAAGATGCAGGAGATAGATGGGTTCAGACTTAGGGGTCATCCTGAGTGAATGGAAGTGAGCAGCCAGAGCACCATTTCCAGCCAACATGCTGCAGGGGATGAGCGGGAGAGATGAGGCTCTTTACCTCTGTGAGCATCCTAAATCCAGCTCTGCATGGATTGCAGAGATGCACTGTATGTAATCCCACCCAGCAGCACCTGAATCTCAGTGTCTGCAGCACAGAGAGAAAACAGGCTGGGCAGGGAACCAAGAGCACCTAGAAGCCATTCCCATGGGCAGCCTCACTAAATCCCACCCCACAGAACCTTTCTCAGGCAACAGGAGGGATGCAGCTCCTGACAAGCAGCTCTAACAGCAGTGTGTGATCAGAGGAAAAAGCAAAGCTGTCCTGCAGCAGCAAGTAAGTAGAAACTGCAAAGCTGCAGAAGTAGTGATGTGGGCAGCAGCAGTTGGACACCTGAATTCCTATGTCAGCATCTCGTGCTTCTCTCCCCTCAGTATTCCCTTAAGGGTCTGCAAATTAAGATTCAGCCATTTAGGTGCCTGGTGGTGCCATTTTGGGCACCCTCAGGTTTCAGAGGCATCTGCACAGCACTGTCTGGTCCCTGGGAGCTCTGCTTCCCTGCAGCAGCTGCCGGACACTGGGTTGGAGAGCAGAAAGGCAACGTGCCCACACGTTACTTGAGGTAACTCGAGGAAATCCCAGCAGAAGCATGAATTGAGACTTAAAATAAAGTTAAAATCCATTAAATTATTGCCAACTCTGCTCTAAATTTAGTTTGTATAAACACACACAAGCAAATACGTTTGTGCATTTTTGTATAAACACAAAAAAAAAAATATTTTTTAATAAAGTAGCATTCACTACATATTGTGAGAAATAACAGTTTTGATCAATTGAGCATGAAACAGCCAATTCTCCCTAACAAACACCTTTGCTGAGGCATTTCCCGATGCATCTAACCAGTGCCAGCCTTCTAGGAGACACCTTTTGGCAAGCTCTGTGGCAGGAATGTTTTTGGTGGTCTTTCTGGACCTTTTTTTTTTTTTTAGCGTATCATGATATGAAATCCTCATGTACAACCTGACCTCCTTCATCTGACAGGAATAAAATTACTTTTTAGTCCCATCAACAGTGCTGTTGGGTTCCTTTGGGTTTCAAGGTACGGGAGGAGTGGGACTAGAACCTGAGGTTTTCTTGGTGTCTTGCTAAAACCTATTCATGTTGCTACACTTGGAACTGATATTGCCCATCTGTATCTTGATGGTATTTCATAACAGACCAGTACTCCCAGTGCTCATTAAAGAGAAAAACTGGAAGCAAGAGAGACCAAGGAAGATGCCAATTACTACTGATGAAAACTTCAGAGGACAGAAGGTATTTTATTAAGTCTGTCCTATCCCTCCCAGGATGTGCTCCAGCAGAGAAATAATCTGACCCTCCAAACTGTGACCTAACAAGCACAGGATTAATTTCTGACTATAAACTACTCAGTAAGCCATATAAGTAACTTCATGATGCACACAAAAGATACCAGCCTTTGGGAACACAATGATTTCTTAAGTAGATACTGTTTGCAACAGGCCAAAAGGTTTAGGCAGAAAAGATTCTGACTGAATGTTTTATGGGATGTTTTGTATGATATAACTGCAGATTAAAGTAACTATGAAGATAAGGAAAACCAAAGTTATTTATATTGTTGAAATTAAATGCTCAAATGTGACTCATGAAAAAATTAATTACCAAGTCAACACTTCCCAGAAAACTTAGGCAGTGCAAAATTGGAAATTTTTGTCTCCTAGTTCAAATTTTGAAGGCTTTCTCCCTTTCCTAAAATATCAGGACCGTCCTTGGAAAACACATTCAAATTCTCAAAGGCCTGCTATTCTCTTGTTCACCTGTACTTCCAGTCTTCTTAGCTAAACAAATACAGTTATCTTTATTGACTCTGCTCTCATTGCCATGAGTTGGGTGACTTCTGCTGGTCAGGAGCCAGTTAGAAAGTGTAAGTTGTCACTGAGCAAAGACAATGGCTTTCCTCTGTCATTCATTACACCTCATCTTCATAAAGGGCAGAGGAAGCAATTTCAGTCTTATCCTTCTTGAATAAAGATAGAAAGCTTTATGGTTTGCACAGGTATACTAGCCTCTCTCTGTGCAGCCTCCACATACAGCCATAACAGATATTCCTGTATTTATTGACCTGTGAACTGGCTTTAAAATATACCTAGATAACCCTTTCCAGCTATGCTGCATCTCAGTTCTCAGTTATATCCACGTGACTCCAAACAAATGGCCCTGATTTCTCTGGAGCTATGGGATCTAATAAATTAAGTGTGAACATGATTTTTGCACCAGATGCTTGCATTTATAAAAGTAAAAAAAAAAAAACAAAAAACACATAGGTCAAGATAAAGGCAGGGAGAACTCACTCACCAATTATCACCACAGGCAAAACAGACTCACATCCAGAAACTTAATTTATTGCCCATCACATCAGAGTGGAGCAATGAGAAATAAACTCAAATCTTGAAAACCCCTTCCCCTGATAACACTTAAAAACCTCACCCCTCCCTTCTTCTCACACTTCACTCATGATTTCTCTACCCCCGCAGCAGTGCAGAGGGACAGGGAATATAGGTTGCAGTTGGTCCATCACACCTTATCTCTCCCACTCCTTTCTCCTCAGGGGGAGGACTCCTCTCATTCTTCCCCTGCTCCAGCACAGGGTCCCCAAACAGGAAACAGTGCTCCATGAGCTTTTCCAATACAAGTCTGTTCCAGAGGCTACAGCTTTTCACCAACTGCCCCATTGTAGGTCCCTTCCATGGGGTGCAGGCACCCAGTACCAAACTGCTCCAGCATAGGTTCCCCCATACAATCACAACTCCTACCAGCAAAGATGCTCCATCATGCACTCCTCTCTCCGTGGGCTGCAAGTCCTGCCAGGAACCTGCTCTGATGCATACTTCCCCCAGAACCACATCTACCTGTTCTGGTGTAGGGTCCTTCATGGGCTTCAGGTGGATATCTGCTCCAGCATTAAGCTCCATGGGCTGCAGGTGGACAGCCTGCTTCATTATGGTTTTCTCTATCAGATACTTTAGGGTAATCTCTGCTCTTGTTGCCTGGATCACTTTCTCCCTCTCCTTCACTAACCTGAGTGTGTGCTGAATTGCTCCTCTCACATATTCTTGCTCCCCTCTCTGGCTGCAATTGCTGTGAGTGCTATATGGGTTTCCACACACACACACCACCACCACCACCCCCCTCTTAACTCTGTTATCCTGGAGGTGCTACCACTGTGGCTGATGGACTTGGCCTTGGCCAGTGGTGGGTCTGTCCTTGAGCCAGAAGGTGTTGGCTGTTTTGGACATGGGGGAAGCTTCTAGCAGCTTCTCACAGAAGCCACCCTTGTAGCCCCTCAAACCAAAACTTTGCCACCCAAAACCAATACAATACCCTTAAGGTATTTTAAAACCTTGTACAGATGACATGGGCAAAGCCCACAAGGACTGAGGTCAGCATGTTGCAACAAACAACACTAGAGAGCAAGGGTGCAGAGATGGGGCTGTCCTAAAACCAGTTTTGGAGAATGCATTTTAAGTAAGTTAGCTGAACTGTAGGTGTCATCAGTGCAGGGCACAGGCTTTGCCTCTCTGAACTGCCTGATAGCATCAGATCTGCTGCAAGCATCCCTTTCAGGTGGTCAGCACAGGCAGAGCGTGCCTACCCAGTATGTGGACCTCTGCAGGTAGGTAGGTCTGAGCAGCTGCTCCTGCTCCTATCTGCTTGCCAGGTACCACTGGACAGTGTGTCTAGATTCTCCAAACACTGCTCAGAGTTGGTGACTGGGCACACATGGGACAATTCAGGCAAGTGGTAACACTGTAGAGCTGCAAACAGAATGAAAATTAAGTTATGACATACGAAATCTCATGCTAGATGCTGTCATGCTTAATGTGGGGACATTTTTGGCTGTGGTCCTGGTCCTGAGTGGTCCTAATCTTTTCCTTTATGGTGTGGGAGAGCAGCTGTACAACAGGAAGCCCTGAGAAGGATGAATGTAAACCCACTGAGGAGAAGGGTATAAACTTCCATGGGAATCCACAAAATGTCTTCCACCTGTGTGAAGAAGTGGTGCCACACTCTGCCATCCTGCACGGGTGAACTTTTAAGTTACCTGAGCAGAGAGAAGCAACTTCAATGCTATCACCAGCAGACAAAATGGAGTGGGTGAGATGTCTCTCCTGGAGCTCTTTGCCCCACTCCTCCCATAGCGCTGCCACAGCAGGGGTGGGGAATAGCTCCTGAAGAAGGGGCTGAATGGTTGTGGGTCTTCAGCCTGGCCTGGTAAAGCAAGGAGATGTGAGGCATTACTGGCACATAATAACAGCTTTGGTTTAATGTGCTGCTGCATGGGGCCCAGAACCCTTAAGCATCTCAGAGAACACAGGGCCAGTAAGGGTTTGGCCTGGCCAGTAGAGGAACAAGGGACCTGGAGATGAACCCAGAAAATTCTGGCAGAGAGTGGCAAAGGCAGCAGCACTTACACTGCTGTATTACTGAGCCACCGTGAAGGTGCTTGCTCATGGCTGCCAGAAGGCACCAGCATTTCCCAACAGAACCCCTAAGAGACAAGCTGGTACTTTTCCCTTCAAAGCACGCTGAGCTCTTGGTATTTTGGACCAGCACAGAAATAATGGGACATCAGGTGCAGGCCATGGCTGAGGGTGGGTTTGCAGACGTGAATATCGGCTCTCAAGGAATGCTCTTGGTCGGAGAATTTGTTGCAGGCCCTTCCCCATGTCTGAACTGCAGCTGAACAACATGATGTTTATTTCTGTGCAAAAAACCACTGCTGTTCGTGTCAGGAGTTTCCCATCCACAGCAGCTGCCTTGGCTCCAGAGAAAGCCTTTGCAGAGCAGTGCCAAGGGAGTGAGCTCTCTAGGGCAGCTCTTGTCTAGGGCTCAAATGTCCATAAGCTGGAGAAAAAAAAATGGGAAAAAACGGTGACGCAGAGTTTAAACCTGTGGTGTTTCTGTGGGATTAGCATTCTTTTTAATGTAGTGGCTATTTTTGTATGGGCAGTGTCCACTCTGAGAAGTTCCCATGTGAGTTCACTTACCACAAAATTGTTACTTTAGGTCTGACACAACATACTACACAAACACAGTGTATAAAATCTATAGTGAGACAGTGCAACCCCTAGCTGGCTTTACAATAAAGGAAAGAATTAACAGGAATGCCAGCACAACTCTCTAAAAAAATCTCATAAAGCAAAACCCAATTCAAAGGAGGTAGTGACTGTATCAAATGGTATTCCATTTTGACTCCATTAGAATCATAGAATTTTAAGGCTGGAAATGACCCTTAAGATCATCCAGTCCAACCATTAACCTACCGCCACCAAGTCTACCCTTAGACCATGTCCTCAAGCACTGCATCTACCCGTCTTTTAAACACCTCAAGAGATGGGGACTCAACCACCTCTCTGGGTAGACCGTTCCAGTGCTTGATGACTCTCTCAGTAAAGAAGTTCTTCCTAATATCTAACCTAAATTTTCCCTGGCGCAACTTGAGGCCATTACCTCGAGTTCTGTCACCTGTTACTGGGGAGAAGAGACCAACCCCCACCTCACTGCAACCTCCTTTCAGGTAGTTGTAGAGAGCAATAAGGTCTCCCCTCAGTCTCCTCTTTTCCAAACTAAACAACTCCAGCTCCCTCAGCCGCTTCTCGTAGGGCCAGGACTGAGAAATTTCCAGTAAATAACAAAGAAGTGTTGTCCACACACCAGAAATTCCAGATAATGTCAGATTTGGTTATTTGTGATCCACACAGAGTGCTGTTCGGCCTTTTAATGGACGTAAGGTCCCAGCCTGAGTTCGCTCCGTTCCAGACAATAGCATCTGCCATTGGTGCGGCATGGTGGATAGGTATTATTCACTGAATATGCCCATTTCCTTCTAATTGTACATTTAAAGGCTTTCTGGACAAATGCAACCTCCTATAAAATGGTACTGTACTGTACTGTAGAATCTATGACTGCACTTGAGGTCACACATACCCTGCTGAACAGTGAAATACGTTTGTTTGGGGATCAGTAGCCACCGACATTGTTCATTCATTGCCCGTCGGCAGGTTTGTTTGCGCTGCACCGTAGTGTGGTGCATTTTTATTTCACTGCACCTATAGACACTGCCAAGCACCCAAATTCAACCAGAAACTTCTTTTACATTGGTGGATTTTTCTTTGTTTCCTCTTTTTTATAGTAGTTCAGAAAGAAAATACCCAAGAGCACAACCGTATAAAATGAGCATGCATAAGCACACGTATCTTGTCAAGATGAGAAAGTGAGTTCCCGAAAGCATTCAGAAGGAAAGATACAAGGCTATCCTTGGATCAAATGATGACTCCTTTCAGAAGTGGTAGCAAAAACTTTTCCAAAGAATTAATATTTTCCCCTTTCCCAGGACTATTTAAAAAAAAAAAAAAAAAAAAAAGAAGTTTGGTTATGTTCTGAAAACTACCTGGTATTAGGGTTACATCTAATGTATCCAAATCTCTCCATTATGGATGACGTTTGCTTCAGGAGAAAAACCAAACCCAAGTTTTGAACAGCAGCCCTCTAACCTGAGCTTGAACAGTTGGCTCTGTGCCCGTGCGTGTGTGTGCAGCCACGCGTGGTTGCACGTATTTAGGTGAGGGGACAGGGTCAGGAAGGCAAACGAATGATTAAGCAGCCAGGGCAATAGGCCTAACAGCCCTCCATCAGACCTTAGCCATTTCCCCTTGCCCTCCCCCCCACCCCGGGGTACTCTTCAGAGCAGTTCCCCCACATTGCTGGGAGCAAAGCTTACTGCAGGCTGCCAGGAAAGCTCGCCTACAGGCGAATGTCAAGAGCAGTGATGGGAAGCCCTCGGTGAACCTAGTAACTCCAACCAAGGCTTCAAACCTGGATAAAAACAGAAACAGGGTACAAAATTCACCTCTGAACTTGGTAGCTGGTGCAAATGCCGTAACGTAATGCTGGTCAGAAATGTGTCAGGTCTCCAGCTAGAAACTAAGTGCCTTTCAGGGTCACATACAGAAACTGATTTTGGAGGGTGGGGATCATCCCTCCTGACTCAGGGAGCGTCCTGATGAAGTGCACAAAGCTTCATAGGAGTTTTCATGTGCTTTGAAGGTGCTGGTGATGGGGACAGGTGTGCAGTGGCCCTACACCAACTGCATGCAGCTACCATCATCTTCATGGGGACAAGGGTCTCTGGCCCCATCAGGGGAGGACCAGGCAGCTAGTCTTCCCTGAGATGGGTTAACCCTCTTAAAGTGTTTGATTTTGTCCCAAAGCTTTCCTGACAGTTTCACTGGCAGCATGTTTTAAGTTCACTGGGCTGGACAGTGGAGACATGGATGAGCTGACTCCGGTTGGATCCCGTTTCAGCTGTCTCAGATCTCAGTACTGCTGTAGTTGTTCCCAAAGTGCTGGGGAAAGAGAGCAGAAACCAGTGGCTCGTGGATGCTCACAGAATTCATGTGACCTGTTCTAACCTCCAGTATAGGTGTCATCCAAAGGTGGGCTGCTGACAGATCATGTGTAGGGAAAGTACTTCGAGCAATCTTCATCTTAAATTAAGATATTTTTTTCCTGTAATTACCAATTACCATAACAAAGAAACTAAAGGGGCTGATCTGATTTGTATTGAGAACAGTTTTGCTTCCACCTCTTTTCTCTTGTTTTGGGAATAAAACATGCAAAGTACCAGGGAAGAAACTTTCTAATACAGTGTTGAATTATAACAAAGCATTTGAAAGATTGCCTATATATCTATGTATACACATATATATGTATATATGTGTAGGAAAGCATAGAAAAGTGTCAAGTTGACAGATGATATTTATCTTAACTTATGCCCAACAGTCCCTCTGAAAATTGATGTGCTGTGTCTTTTTTCTTTCCTGTATTTTGCCGTCACACTTTCTCTTACCCTCAGCCGCCTGCCCCTGCAAGCCAAGGTAACAAGGCAAAACCCAGTGTTCCCCAGAGAGTCCCGATGACTGTGCCCCACCACTCAGGGCAGGCAGCCAGACACTTGCACTCTGTGATGCTCTTCAGGTTTTACCCTAATTATTATAATGGCAGTAATGTCAGTCCTACAAATATGGCTGAGGTAATACCCACCTTCTCATTTTCTTCTGCTGAACTTGTGGCCAAAGCAGCTCCAGTTTCCACCTGGACTACTCTTAGACCTATCTAATATGGCACAAGTACTGTGAAGCTGCTGTGTCCTCTTCCACCCGTGGTTGTCTGGAAGTGTCGCTTCCATCACGCAGGGCACACTGGAGCTATGCAAGTTACAGCTTGGGTTATGTGGCAAAGTTTTGGTAGTGGAGTGGGGGGCGGGGTTGGAAGCATCAGCTTCTCACACGGTACCACTAACCTGTGCTGTCTGCAGAGTCAGGAACCTCGGGAATACTGATGCCTTTGGCCAAGCAAAGCAGAGTCCAGAAACACCAAACCGTCAAACAGCCCTCCACATTCAGACAGATTTTTTGAGGCAGAAGAAATAAAAGAATATACCCAGAGAAACATGAGGGAATCTGCAGTTTTATAAACTGTATTTTCTTTCTCCTGGCTTCCCTTCTTTATCCCTGTTATTTGAGCTGCATCAAGGTTTTCTTCCCTCTCTCATCACTGACTTTTCCATTTCACTCTGAGGTCATTTTAAGCCCACCAACTAGTTTCCCTTTTCTATTCAACATTCAGTATTACTTCAAAGCACTCAACTAGTTTTCTGTCTTTATCTGCTCCTCTACCATATTTGTTCTGGGCTTTGCAAACATCTCACCGATGCCCCGCTCCTCCCTGCCACCCCTTACACTGGCAGCACACTCTCAAAATCAACTCCTGCCATGTACCTTACCTCCCCCCTCCCTTCTCCTCCCCCTCCAGTTATTGCCAATCCACTCTCTCGAGGATGTATTCTCATGACAGAAACTGTGCCTCTTCTGTGCCCCTCAGCATTGTATCTCCTGGGCTCCCTTCGATCAAAATGTCTCCAGGGGATAAAGCTTCTCTTCACTGCTTTGTACACTTTATTCAGCAGAGCTGCTCCTATCCACACCTGCTTAACAAAGCTTAAGTAATTCATATATAGGCGGCAAGAGCACTGTAAACATCATTTCTCATAAAAATGTGCACCGGGGAATACAAGGTTGGTAGGCAGCTCAGTATTTGCATTATTGGGAAAGTGTGCTTAAAGGGATGAGTGACAAATAGTTACAGCTCCGTTATGGACTCTGTCTGCGGTTGGATTTGCTTATTTTCCTATACTAATATACCCATGCTGAGCAGCTGAGGATGAAAGCTTGCTGGCTGTGGGTGCATTTGTACCAAACTCTGTCTTCTTGTTCGTCTGCAGATACTCATTCTGAGACAATGAACTTTTCTAAAATAAGTTATGAAAGCAGGGAAAACATCAGCTTGTTTGGCACACAGGATTAAAAAGAAAAGGGGAAAAAAAAGAGAAGGCACATTTTAACAATCTTTGTCAATATAGCCCTGTTTTCTTTTGAAGGTTCTCATTAACTAGTAACCACATTTGAAAAGTAGTCTAAGAAACGTTCATGTAGGAGAAAGGGAGAGGCTTTGAAATGGTTGGTAATTGTTAATAGTTTTTCAACAAGCACATTCTAATTTTGCATCATTTGCCACAGCTGCAGAGCCTTCTAGATGAGAAGCAATCCTACCTCCTATTCTTGCAGAGGTGGTGAGTAGTCTGTTTTCATTTATTTTGGTGCCTCACCAGCAGTCCCTCCACGTGGCCAAGTGGCTCTTCCTCATTCACTATTTCAGCTACATCAGTTTTGTGTGTGAGGAGCGTGCCTTCCTGCTCCTGAGATTTCAGACCAAGAATGTGTGGAGATATTGTGAAATACCCTCTTCAAGCACTTTATCTGCTTTAGACAAAGAGGATCTCGGAGATTACACCAAAGCCTGCTTTCTGTACTTCTGCTGTGCTTTACTACCTCTACTCTTCTTCCTAGGCTCCTCACGCTTGGATTTCTCAAACAGCTCTATTCCTTTTCAGTCACTTTCCTCCCTCCTTTTTCCCTTGCCTTAGACTTATTACCCACCAGTTATTATCTCCCTTAACCTCATCCACCGGATCTTTGAGCCCTCTTTTTGGGCACAACAATTCGGAACATAAATAGGAGAAAACTATACTTTTGTGAGGGAGTCTGAAAATCATCTTTGCTTTTGTGAATCTTATGTTTTATTGACAAGTACCACCTCAGGATCACTTTCCCATTTATGCAGACCTCACTTTTGTTTGCATGTTAGGAAGCATCTTGTGTGGCGTTTGGAAGATGCTGCAAAGCCAGTGCAAATCAGTGCTCACAAAACAGTAGGACACTCGTGACAGCGTGATGAGACTCTGTGGTCCTCCTTTTCCCACTCCATGCCATGGCAGGTGGATTTGCCAGGACACTAAATACTCCTTTTGAGAGATTCTTTGAAATTTAGAGCTGTTGTATGTTAGTAGAAGATTTTTCCTTTTTATTAATTTTTTTAGGAGCAGCATTTTGGTATTTTCTAGGTTTGATTGCTTATCTCCTTTCAGGAGCAGCTCAGAGTTGGGAAAAACCAATCTCCCCAGAGGGGAAATACAGCACAGGGAATTTCTCAGCCACCCTTTGTACACAGCATCTAAGCAGAATCAGGAAAAACAATTGGAAAAAACCCACTGTTTGCTCTTTTGTGGTCTACCCAAATACATCTATGAGAAAAGGCTGTCAAAATAGATGGAATTCTCATGCGGCATGAAATAATACTAGTATGGAGCTATTTTGTAAGTCTTTCTGAAGAAAATCTGTCAGTTAGATGAAACAGAATATTTCTGGGGAAAAGATTCATTTAACTCAGTATATTGATCCAGAAGGCTTACTAATCCCAGAATAGATTCTTGGGGGGTGAAAGTGAGATAACAACTAGTACTAAAGGATTAAAGCATTCTCTTGAGATGTAGAAGATCCAAACTGAAATTCTTACCTCTCTTTTTACACTGGCAAATATTTGGCTAAACATATGAAATAGGATAGCTCTTTTTTGGAGAAAAAGATATTCATAGATCTGTTTGTCCAAGAAGCTTCTTGAACCATGGGGAGCACAGGGAGAAATATTTGTGCTACATTCACCTGATTTCTCTCCACAGAGCAATTTCCAGGTTATTGTTTGTACAAAAACCTGGAAATTGTAGAGGTAGAGGTGCTCATACTATCTTACCTGTGTTCTCTTTTCTAAGCAGACCAGCTTTCTGTTCAGTCTGCTCAGAGTGGAAAGTTTCAAACTCCCAACTTTTTAAATGGAGCAAAGCTCCTAGGTTTTCTGGTCAGAGACAGGTTATATCTATGTAAATGGCTGAGGCCACAATAATACCACATTCTGCTGGTATACTGCTACACAAAGCTGAACCTATCAAACCTGCATACCATAACTATCTTTTTCCATATATGTGCTTGAGATGGGTTTTCTAGCTTTTTCAAAATACTCAGGATATTTAACTTTTTGCTATTACTCACAGCAATTGTATGTACTGCTTTCCATTTATCCTCCGGCAAGGATGAAAGTCACTGATTATGAGAATGAGGACTCTGTGATCCTTTCTCACAGCTGATGCTCCCAGTTCCACATGTGGCTGTAGGACATAGGTCCAGAGAGAGTGGTCTTGCAGCAAGCACACACTCACAGGGGTGCCCAGATATTGGCAGCACATGTGAGATCGTGCATCTGCAAACAAGATGGATAAAACCATTACTGGAAAAAAACCTGCAGTATTGGGGAAAATGCCTTCCAAGAGCTAACAAGTCCTTGGCTGGAGTGGCAATGATGCATTTGGTTGCTACACTCTTACTTGTCTTAACTAAGTCCTCTAAATCTGTTAACTAAACCTTTTTGTTCCAATGGTAGCGTTACCAGGCTTCAATATGGAATGAGGTCGAATGAGATGCTGATATGTTCAGACACTGATCTATTAACAAAAAAATGTGCCTCTCCCTGAGTCTGATTGGTAGTCACCATGCATTTCAGAGGTAAATAGCACCTGTGGTGAGCACTGAATCCAACCAGCAGGAACAAAGAGTGTTTATTAAATCAACAAACGTGTTGAGGTGGTTCCAGCAAAACCGGATAAATTACTTCACTTGTTCTATATGGGGCTTCTATTGAGGTACTCTCTATGATGTGCTTCTAAAGCCTTGAATTATTATCATAGAATCATAAAATGTGTTAGGTTAGAGAGGACCTTCAAAGGTCATCTAGTCCAACCCCCAGGCAGTAAGCAGGGACGTCTTCACTAGATCAGGATTCTCAGAACCCCATCAAGCCTGACCATATCTCCAAGGATGAGGCCTCCACCACCTCTCTGGGCCACCAGTTCCAGTGATCCACCACCCTCATATTGAAGAATTTTCTCTTAATATCCAACATAAATCTACCTTTTTCTAGTTTAAAACCATTACCCTTTGACCTATCACCACATGCCCAGTGACCCAAGCAACACGTTGAGTTTGAAAATGAGTATTTAACTGTGCTGACTTGTTTGGTAGTTATGACATGGACAGATTCTCAGTCCTATTTTGACAATGGGAACTGGAAATGAACAAAGGATTGCTTAGATCTTCATTTGATAAGACTGTCAAGTACTTGTTTTAGCATTTTTAGAATAAGGGAAAAAAGTCTTGCCATACTGGAATGGAAGTCTCCATCACCCTTTTTTGAAGATCTGGGATGAGGATGCTAAAGCTGGAACATATCTCACTGTAGACTGGCCATGAAGATAAACCCTAACTCTGTTGTACCAAAAATCACAGTGCTGTACCTGACCAGTTAGCAGTTTTCTATGTGAATGAACATGGAAAGAAAGTCTAAGGACATACATGTCATACCTGCCTGTACAGGCACTCATGCATCGCTGGAAAAATGGATTCACAGAATCACAGAACCACAGAATTGTAGGGGTTGGAAAAGACCTCCAGAGATCATTGAGTCCAACCACCTGCCAAAGCAGGTTCCCTAGAGCAGGTCACACAGGTAGGTGTCCAGATGGGTCTTGAATATCTCCAGAGAAGGAGACTCCACAACCCCCCTTGGCAGCCTGTTCCAGTGCTCCTCACCATGAAGATGTTCTTTCTCACATTGGTGCAGAACCTCCTGTTGTCCAACTTATGACATTGTCCCTTGTCCTGTCCCCACAGGCCACTGAGAAGAGGTTGGCCATCTTCCTTTGTTTCCCACACTTCAGATATCTATAAACACTGATGAGATCCTCTCTCAGTCTTCTTTTCTCAAGGCTGAACAGCCCAAATTCACTCAGTCTTTCCTCATAGGGGAGATGCTCCAGGCCCTTAATCATCTTTGTGGCCTCCACTGGGCTTTCTCCAGGAGATCCCTGTCTGTTTTGTACTGGGGAGCCCAGAACTGGACACAGGACTCCAGGTGAGGCCTGACCAGGGCAGAGTAGAGGGGGAGGATCACCTCCTTCCACCTGCTGGCTACACTCCTCTTAATGCACCCCAGGATCCCATTGGCCTTCTTGGCCACCAGGGCACACTGCTGGCGCATGGCCAACCTGTCATCTACCAGCACCCCCAGGTCCTTCTCCACAGAGCTCCTCTCCAGCAGGTCATTCCCCAGCCTGTACTGATACCTGGGGTTGTTCCTTCCCAGATGCCAGACCCTACACTGCTTTTATTGACCCTCATCTGTTTCCTCACTGCCCAGCTCTCCAGCATGTCCAGGTCTCGCTGAAAAAAATCCTGCTTTCTAAACACAGTATTACTTTAAACAAGCATGCAGAACTATAGCTTAGCTACTGAATGGCTTAGTGAAGAGGTTATCAGAGAAGCAGAAGGATATCACAGTTCTTAATTTGATTCTCATTTGTTGTAGTAGTCTTTGGGTGACTTCTGTCAAATTGCCTCATCTACCTGTGCCTCATATTCTCCACCTCTAAAAAGTCAGGATAAAGAAATCTTTTATAGGATGTTTGAGGGAAAGATTTGCTGCCAGTCTGTACATCACTTTATGAGGAAATACTATTTTTTTTCAAAAATGAGCATTCAAACTATAAGTTTCTGTCAAGAAATATGAAACGTTTCTGAAATATTCGAGACCTTTATAGCACTGGAGCTCTTGTGAGGAGTTGGGAGTGCTGCAGTACTTTTCAGAGCCAAGGATTTGTGCAGTGAAGGGTTTGTTACAAAGTTCCTTAATTTCCTCATGACTTTTATTCTTGCTTTGTTTTGAAGCTCAAGATGATCCTGTAGTGGTAATTGTCAGAGTAGAATGTGCTTAGGGATGAAGGTGTCTGTCCCAGTGTACCTGTACCCAGAGATCAATTACTGTAGCTGATAGCCTTCATCAGTCAGTACAACTTGACATGTCCAGTGAGATCCCACCTATGGTCTCAGTTGGTCTCAGCAACGAGTCCACCTATTGATCATCAGTTTAGCAAGATGTCAGGAAGGAGAAGATTTGGGAGGGGTTGGGGGTGGTGTTTATAGATAGTGCTGCAGTGTAACCCCTGTGTCACTGCCCCTGGGACACCTTGCTCTATTCTGGTCACTTTACATCATGCAGAAGGGATTCAGAGTGATGGTGATTGCACAAGTGAGATAAGCAGAGATTGACATGGACACAGACGGGTGGGGACAGGTCAAGGGAAAGTAAGCTAAGGAATGGCAGCGAGAATATGGAAGGAGGACAGGAAAGCTAAGAAAGAGTTTAGGCTGTTGTTTCCTTAATTAGGATGGGAGCTCGCTGCCACAAGAGCTCAGTGAGTCATTCACAGGATAATTGAGCTGTTGTAGGTGGCAGATTTTGGATGAGATACAAAAGCTGTTTCAGACCACAAGCTGATCTGGGATTACTGAGGTCTTGCACCCATCCAGGTTTTCACAGTCCCAACACACCAAAACCAAGATGCCTTGTCTGCAACAAGACCCTAAACCAGAAAGATAGCTGGACCGATCCAGCCAGATCGCTTGCAGAGGATGTAGCAATGGAGTTTTAGGCAGTGAGGATAAAACTTGGGTGAGTAACAGTATCAGCTTTTGTCATTACTTGCAATGAAACCCAGGTGACTCATCTAGCCTCAAAAATTTATTTCCATGGTACTTTCAGTGTAATTTTTGACTGTTAAAGTTTCAAGTGAATCATTTATGAACATAATCTAGGAGCTCAGCCAAGGGATATTCTTCCAAGCATCGTTTCTTGATGAGACAAAAACAGAAAATGAAAAACTAGATTCTGATAAAACTAGAGCTTTATCCAAAATTTCACCCAAGTCCAGGAAAATTTAGTTCAAAGTTCTGGGGCCAGTGATTTAAACTTAATGCCTCTGCCTGTCAGAAGGGATAACATATAATTACCTACCTCACCAGGGCATTGCAAAAATTAGTTACTATTTGCATAAAGTGGTTGAATAATTTAAAAGTCTCCACCCATGCTTTTGTGAAAGACTGTCTTTCTAAAAGAAAATAAAATATTTGTAATTTAGAAGTGGTAGTAGTGGAGAAGGCAGTCTCCAGAGCACAGTTTGAGTAGTTTGGCCGTGCCAAAAAGAAGCAGGCAGGTGATGGGGAATAGTTGGGACATGTCATGCATACAGGACCAGACAGCCTGCTTCTGTAACAGGCCCCCTCTCACAGGATCTGGGGCCACCTGTTTGTTGCTCAGACGGAAGGTGTCTTCCATCCAGAGAAGGCATGCTACACAATATTTTAATGACAGAACCAGTAATTAAAGAAAACGTCAGGAAGGCTTTTGATTTTTTTTTTTTCAGTTCAGCTGCCCTGCATTTTTATCACAGCTTGGTTTTGGTTTTTTTTTTTTGGGTTTTTTTTGTTTTGTTTGTTTGTTTGTTTTTGGGGTTTTTTTATAATGATACATAATGGTACCTCTTTGCCCTCTCAGGTTTCAAGGATGCCTTTGCTCCAACCACAGTGAGATGTGCATCCTTCACTCGTCTCCCAGCATTTTGTGCTGCTTTCACCTCACATGGCAGAACTGTAGTGACAGGGTTGCTGTAATTTGGCTTTGGTATTTAGATCGTGCTTATCAAAACAGTTCATTTGCATTCACAGTCTCACCCTTGATTAGACCTGACATTTTAAGCCCATTATGTTTGAAAACTTCTTGTCTGTCATTTTCAAGACAGAAGAAGCAGGGTGTGCTGGGTTCCCAAAAATTGTGAAGCAAAGATCTCTTCTGTCCACGTTTCATCAATCTTACCTTTAGTTTGCACTCTCACCAGCTATAATGAGTGTAACACATCAGGACTGAGCAACAGAGACCCGCTCCAACTAGTTTTTAAGTGCTATACTTCAGTGTCAGCAACTGTGATTGGAAGCCCTTATGCACTATGTACCACACGCATGCCAAGGACACTTGTTTCTGCATTCAGTTCTTTGAAGTAAGGACTTTTCTGTTGGGAAATATCCTGGCTGTACAGTGTCAAGAAAGATTTATTGAATATTTTCCCTTGGATTGTCTGATTTCATAGAATCACAGAATCACAGAATTGTAGGGGTTGGAAGGGACCTCGAGAGATCATCGAGTCCAACCCCCTGCCAAAGCAGGTTCCCTAGAGCAGGTCACACAGGTAGATGTCCAGACAGGTCTTGAACATCTCCAGAGAAGGAGACTCCACAACCCCCCTGGGCAGCCTGTTCCAGTGCTCCGTCACCCTCACCGCGAAGATGTTCTTTCTCACGTTGGTGCGGAACCTCCTGTGGTCCAACTTATGACTATTGTCCCTTGTCCTGTCCCCACAGGCCACTGAGAAGAGGTTGGCCATCTCCCTTTGTCTCTCACACCTCAGATATCTATAAACATTGTTGAGATCCCCCCTAAGTCTTCTTTTCTCAAGGCTGAACAGCCCAAATTCACTCAGTCTTTCCTCATAGGGGAGATGCCATTTGAACGGAAGTACTGAAAATTTAAACCATAAGGCAGTTTTGCTATGGAGTTATTTAAAACTCTGGTATCCACGTTTCCTTCATCTTTAAAATAGGTCACCCTTAATGCACAAAGAGTTTCACTGCTTATTTTGTCCAGGTGAAGTGTGTTACATGAAATTGCAGATGCAGTGCCTTGGATAGTTCATAAGAAGCAATGGAAGGATGGCCAAACCTGTAACAATCTCAGTGTACAAAGCTTTTTTAGTTATATTTTATCACTTGAGTGTGCATTAGCTTCCCAAACACCCTTACATCCCTACATAAAGGGCGGAGGATGGAAGGAGATCAGAATAGGATTACCCTAAAGTGTTGAGGAGTCTCCCTGAGGTCAGGGCACACCAACTCAGTCTCTTAGGTATGTTTTGTCCACTTCAGTGTGGCCCTTTGTGATTCCACCTTCAGAACCACTTGGATCTGTAAAAGAGGAAAAAGCATAGTAAATGCAGACATTTCATTTTTAGTTCCCAGGAAAGACTCACAGATATGGTTGGGGTAAATCATAACACATGTCTGTTTGTATGAAAACATCCTTCTGGATGGAAGTTTCCTGACTGAGATGGACATGTGTCACCACATGCACAGTGAAGCATCACCATATGCGCATGAGGATTTCTTCATGCACACAGTGTGTGTGCTTGAACAGTTGTATTTGTGCTTTGCTCCTCAGACAGGGATTTCCAAAAGAAATGAGAAGAGGAATAAAACAGAGAAGCAAAAGGGGACATATGAAGCAGAAAAAATGAGCTGTATGCTAACCCTGCCAACCACTGGGGAATGTTCTTTTCTATTTGCATCAGTGTTAGTTTTACTGTTTTAACTCATTGCTTCTCTCTCTCTCTGTTTGGCTTTGTTTGGGGTTGGGATTAATTAGCACAAGATGTTACAGAGTATGAATTGCAGCAGACTTCTGATTTACTCTACAACCAGGGTGACCAAGACAGCACCCCCCCCCCCCCCCATTTCTAATTGAAATTTTTGGGAAAATATTCAGAAGGGAATTTAACCTACATGGTTTTAATGTGTAACAGGAACCAAAGGGAAAAGGATTACTGTAAAAGAAAAAGATTGTCTTCTCTACCCATCTGGTCTCTGAACAGTTCATTTCAGTTATTTATATAATAAAAGACAACAGTTCCAACAGAGAGGGCAATGTACTATGAATTTGTGTGTCTACCCCCTGTGGTAAAATTTGTAGCGATGACAAAGAAGCTACCAAAAAAGAGCAACTTTTGGTCTGGATTTTTTTTTTTTTTTATATTCAAAATATACCTTATAACTAAACCCCCTTTGAACCCCATTAAGAAGTTCCAGCAAACAGTTTTGCTTCAGTTTCTCTCTTACATCAGCACACAGGAATAAATCAGAAGCAACTACCTTATGCATGTAAATGTCTATGGGTATATGCAGTCACACGAGAGCCCTAGGTCTGCAGGAACATAACCAATGGATGACATGGTTGTGAAAGGATCTGTAAGAGCACCTTTCAAAAGGTAACAGCAGACGAATGTGTTCTCACGAGTGAGTATTTGAAACTAGATTTCAGACCTGGAAGGTCTTTAATTTTGAAACTATTGGTTATACAGAGGCCTGTGTGGTTGCTGGAGAAGGACATGGAAGCCCCTTTCTTGATAGAAGATGCTCCTGTTTTGGTTTGATTTTTTTTTTATTTCCAAAGTAATTTCCTCCCTCTTCTTTCTATCTGCAAGTGAAATGTGTACTCGTTTAAAGCTGTGAGATCTACATTTCTTCATTAAAAGTGTATTAAAAAGCACACACCAGAATTATATTGTGCATAATGCAGCTCCCATTACATTATGAAGTACCAGCAACAAGAAATATCATCATCGACACTGTCTTATATTCATTAAGCAAATTCTGCTTGAGACAGTGCTTAGATTTCCTTCATTTTTCTATTACATGATCCATCGGACTTTATTTTCTTGTGATGATGGAAACAGCCAAACATTACACCTCTAAGCTCCAGTCACTTGCTCCATCATTTTCTTTTAATACGTTTCAACAGCAAAGAGAAAATTAAACCAGGGAAACCTTGTAACAGGAAATGAAGAATACCTGATTATGTGCATACAGCACGAGCTGAGGGAGTGTAGCTCATTCCAAGCTATGCCCATCGGGCACTTTCACCATTCTAGTTCCTAGGCACCCAGTTTACCACTTACTCGTATTTTGTGGATGCTTTTCACGCAGAAGTCTGACTACTCGCACAGTATTGTGCACACTTATCCAAAAGGGAACGGGGACTGGCTTTGCATTTTATCTGACAAATGGAAGTGGGGACAGGCTTCAGCACTTAAATCCCAGCCACAGCTAAAATGACACCTCTGGCACCCTGGCTGTCACTGCCTTGAAGGTGCCTGGGTCTACCCTGCCTGACATGAAAAGCTGCTCACGTGCTGGGCATCGCCCCGTGCCACAGGGTGCTCCTCTCTCTGCTGGACTAAGTGATCATGTGCTTCATTTCTGCTTAAACCTAGTGAAATCTGGGACCTGAGGGTGCTTCTGTTCCCTCAGTGATGAGGGATGAGCTCCCTCCAGTCTTTGTTGCCTGAGCCTGCTGTACTGGTGGGACAGGGTGCAGCACAAAACCCTGCAGCTGACATTGAGAACACTGGTGGCAGCTGTGGCACTGTCCCTTTCCATGCCTCTAGACCTTTCCAAGGTGTAGGGGTCACAGTGTTTACTTAGGACTAGGATGACTGCCCTCAGGAATTCAGTTTACAACAAAAGAGTCTTCATTAGGTGTCTGCATCTCTCAGTGGAAGCTGTGCCATATTGCTAGAGAAGAACTTAACCAAAACTGGGAGGATACAAATATCTGTGGTGTCACTGGGGCGTTCAGCTGAGAAGGTACCTTTGACTCATGAGGACTCTCAGGACTGCTACTGTATTTCATATACTAACTGTAAAAATAAACATACAAAGCCAAACAAACCCTAACAGCAAGCAAATCCATTCTGTTTTGGGGTTTGGGTTTGGTTTTTTTTTTCTTAATAAGGCATGGATATGTGGTGCCTTCCCCCATGATAGTGTTCTAGGCAGCAGTTGGAGCTTCTGCCCTATAGCCCTTGGTAAGTGCCTAAGGCATTGGCTGGATCAACTGATGCAGCAGGATGCAAAATTGGCTGATTGTAGGTGACTTGCTGCTCCCCGGTCAGGCTGGAATAGATGCTATTAACTCAAAAGTGTAGGAAGGATAGGCACACAAGCCTCTCCTCCAAGGCAGAAAGGTTCTTGTAAATTAGATGCTGCAAACGTCACATTTAGCTTTTGTCCTGCTGCTACTAACCTCTGGGGCCTCTGGCAGCACAAAACTATCTTAAACATGGTTTTAAGTGAAATTTAAGTTCCCTAGGAGTAGCTGCAGCAACAGCAGCTCTCTAAATGGGACCCAGGTGAAGACATATATGCAAAATCTCTGCAGGTAATGAAAGGCTCCTTTGTTTCCACCACAGCAGCTGGAGATGAACTACCACTCTTCAGTAGCTTCCACGGCAAAGACAGCCTAGTTAATCTGAGCTGCCCTCAGTCCACATCCTAGATGGAGGTGTCGTACTGTAAGAAATCGAGATGTTTTGTGGAGGAGAAAATAATTCAGCTGCAAATTAACCTATCTCCATAACAGCAACTGTGTGCTGATTTTTACCTGTAAAATTGTCAACATTTTAGGATCTATCCAGAATCATTACATGAGCATTGTTTAGGCCTGTAGCTGTTAGGAACAGAGTCCCACCTGTGTCATGCAGAGGGAGTACTGGGCTGTTTGTGACTGGCAAACATCTCACATGAGAGAAGGACACAATGTCAAAGTGACAGAACTGAAGGTAGTCCTCAGTCCAGAAAAAACATGTCATAGAAAAACTCCGATCAGCTCTCATCTTTAGAAGGCAGAAAAGAGAATTTTGTGCTAAAGCAGCTCGCTACTGTACATCTCAGATTTTCAATCTCACTTTGAGGCCTCTATGCAGAGGCTGCTGGCTAAGAGATGGAAAGAACAGCTCACGTATAAGCAGCCTCATGCCGAGAACACTTTTGGCCACCCTGCTGATATAAGGCAGGTTGGTCTGAAACCCCGCAGAGACCTTGAACATCAGCAAGGGTGTGATCAGGATGACCGAGACGTTCAAACGCTGCACTACAACCTGACTTTGGAGAAGCGTGATGTGCTGAGATCAACGGGGCACAGAGCATGCCTGGTGAGATTTCCCACCCTGCCCATGGATGCTGCAAGAGCTCGTGCTGCATCAGGCACGTGTCTCCAGGGAGTGTTTAAGGACCACCTATGCAGAGAGTTTCCTTACAGACCTGTCACACTTTGCAATCAGGGAGAGCTTGCTCCTTTCTGTATTCTTCCCTGGTAGGGAATTCTTCACGCACATTACTGTGGCCATGTATGAGAAGGAAACATCTGGCTCAGGGTGTACATGCACCCTTTCCTTTCCCTTTCCTCTGCCACTGGTGCGTGCAAGTGCATGACCCACCGTTACTTTTAGTCACACGTCACCACAAGCTGTTTCCCAGTTGCTGCCTTTAAAACCAGCTTGTGTATGAGGAGAACTACAGGGTAAGTAACACGGACAGATTTGCTGGGAGCGCTGTGGCTGCATAGAGCACCTGCTGGAGAAGAAACCAGACTTCAGTGCCGTGCCCTCTCTCCTGCCTCTCACTCTATTGCTACGCCAGCTTCAATCAAATGTTATTTACATGGTACTACACACATTGGTAAGGATCGTAACACTACTTTTATAACATAACACAGAATATATGAGAAAAAAACAAAAAAACCAAAACCAAAACAAACATCTGAGGATAAACAAATATTGCTGAGGACAGTGAGGTCCCTCCTGGACCAGCACAGCACTTGTTGCTTGGCCAGATGACCTGTGCAATGCCTGCTTGCTTTCCCTGGGTACCAGAGTGCTGGCTACATTAGCACATCCACTCAGTCCGCAAGGAGAACGTGTTTGTGTGTCCATGTGTCCCTGCTCTGGGGTTCTCTGTTTCCAACAGGACTTTAGGATATTCTTCTCATACCTTGTCCCTCATCTTGGTACAACAGTCCCTCCTACTGATCTTCATGGGTCTTGCTTGGGCTAATGCCTATGCTGTGAGCACATGAGAATTGGAGATCATGGTGGCTGTGATTTAAGGGCTTATTGACACCTCTGCTGGTGTCTCTACCAGACATTACTAGCCCAGTGGCAGAGGCAGTGCCTCTTTCCCAGATCTCCAGCAGTTCAAAACCCCAGATGAACACAAACCACTATTTCAGCTTGCTCACAGATTTTGGGCAACAGACTGCAGTGGGTGAGGAGCAGAGGCACTGCTTGTTCTGCTGGCTTAGTTGGCATGTAATAACTCTTGGCAGATGTCTAGGCATGATAACACCTTAAGCTTCCCTCCAGCATGAATCCTAGCCCCACGACAGCAGATGATGCACTGTGAAATTATGGAAGCTGTTTAGTTAAAACTACCAGAAAGCTACATATCCAACATAAAGATCAGATGCATCCCATGCCTTATTTTAGACCTCAAGCTTTCAGTGTAACCCCCAAAGGTACACTGTCTCAGGTCATACAGGTGCCATGACATTCAATCATCTGAACTGTAGAAGACCAGTCAATTCTTAAGAGATTTCTGCTGGACAAATTCTATGCATGTTTCTATGTGCCCCACCATGTGTTCTGTTTTATGTTGCTTGTACATTTGTATTCCTTTATTCAGAATCTTTTCCCACAGATTCTTACACATGCTGGTGTTCAGTACTGCATAATAGACTTGGATTTGCCCACAAAATCTCTTCATGATAAAAATCACATACTGTACTATGCCTGATATGTAGCCTGCAGAAAGGGCTGCATCAAAAGAAGAGTGACCAGCAGGTTGAGGGAGGTGATTTTGCCCCTCTATGACTACTTGCATGAGAACCCACCTGGAATACTGCATACAGCTCTGGGGTTCCCAGTAGATAAAAACCATGAGCCTGTTGGAGTGAGACCAGAGATAGCACCTCTCCTGTGAAGACAGGTTGAAACAGTTTTGCTTGTTCAACCTGGGGAAGAAGATTCCAAGGAGACCTTATTGCATCTTTCTAGTACCTGAAGGGGCCTTCAAGAAAGGTGGAGGGATGCTTTATCAGGGAGTGTAGTGATAGGACAAGGGGTAATGGGTTTAAATTTATGGTGTGTAGATTCAGATTGGACATTAGGAAAAAATTCTTCCCTGTGAGGTTGGTGAGGCCCTGGCACAGGCTGCCCAGAGAAGCTGTGGCTGCCCCCTCCCTGGCAGTGTTCAAGGCTAGGTTGGATGGGGCTTTGGGCAACCTGGGCCACCTATTTCCACATAGATGGAAATAGATGGTTTTTGAGGACCCTTCCAACCCAAACTAGTCTGTGATATATTGTAAGTTTTAGGTCGTAGAGAGTAATTTACTTATTTTTCTCTCTCTCAAACCAAGAAATCTGAGAATACTTTGGCAATCCTGCCATAATGCTGCATGTCACTTTAGAGGCTTCCAGAGGCCACTAAGTTGCAAATAACTGTCAGTCTGTGAGTCTCAAGCAAGATTTCAGTAACAGTTTGGCGTGAAGCATTACCTCAATCAGCACTAATTTCACCTATAAACAGGTGCTACTTCCCATACTTGAGGGATTTCTTTGGTGAGAGGAAGCATATTAAAAATAGATACTCTTACTTTTTTCAATTATCCTAGAAATCATGTTAAAAATACAGTTTAAAGTTTAACTCTTTACTGACAATGGATTTTGCATCAAAATGTCTCCTCTGATCTGTTTAGATTCTCTTTTTAACCAGTGCGGTATAGTTTCTTTCTGAGACAACCAAGATTTTGGAATTACAATCTTTCACAATGTAACTTTGCAAATCTTCCTCTCTGTTTCCTTGTGCTACCTACTCTACAGGCTGCCTGCCTTTCCCAGCAGGCTGATCTTCATCAATCTGATGATATACTTTGGTGTCACAAAATCTCAGTACCCCAAAATTCAGACATAATTTTGATGGTGTGAAGATGTGTCTATCTAGTTTTTTAAAAAAAAAAAAGTTAAACTTTACAGCAAACAAAGCATAATTAGCTTGGAAATTCTTATTAAAATAAGAGAAATGAACTTCTTCCCTGCCCTGAGTGCTGTACTATTCAAAAGCTGCTATTACCTAGGGAGAAATAGTTGTTGTGTTTGATTCATCTCTCATTGCACAAAGACCACAAAGCCATCACAGTGTGAGATGCTCTCTCTAAAACAGTTTTGCATGGGACATAGGTAAACCTTTTTCCACCTATTCCCTCTTGAACGGCACTCCTGTAGCTTCTAGGAAAGGTGTTGACTTGACCCTGGCCTTTAGAAAGTAACCTTGCTAAGTGCAACACAGTGAGGTGAGATAGGAAGGAAACTTCTGGACATTTAATCAGCAAGAGCAATACTGTGAGAGGAAAAAGCCAGATACCAGTCATTGCATCTTAGCATTATTCAAGGAGTGAAGTAAAGCTGGAGAGTTAGCCAAGAAGTGAAGTCATGCTGAACAGCACAAGGTCACCTTCTAAACCAAAGCCTTATGTGACACCACTGCTACTGTGTTTCATCCAGGTGGCTGTTTCTCCACCTCACCATCCTAACAGAGATGTTTCTTTCTTGAGTCCTGTGCAGATTAGGCATTGAAAACCCCTTTGCACACAATGAACAGGACCAAGCTGGTCCATGAGCAACAACATGACAGAGGTTTTATGGAGTAAGGGTTTCAGAATTTCATCTCACTTTGGAAATGGCTCAGCCATGTCAGCTAAGATTATGTCCCTCCTTTCTCCAAACAAGCAAATACACACACATTAGTCTGAGACATCCTTATAGCATGGAAAAATGTCCTCCTGTTATTTACTGTCAGACAAGGCTAAAATAATTTTTTGTATCAACACAAACAAGAAACTAACCAGTAGGACACGCCTTTAATGAAAAATGCTAAATAAAAAGTCTATCAAGCAAGAATGGCTCAGGTCAACTTGTGGTTTGGGTTGTGAGCAGTATAATCCCAGTGTTAGAGGTACATTGGCGAAAGGTGTCCCTGTAACTCAGGCAGTACCATCCGTCCCTGCTGTTCATCTCCACTAATGAAAATTCTTTTTTTACTGGTGGCTGAGCAGAAAGGACCTCACCGGAATAACTCATCACTTCTGCTACTCTCTGCTAGACCTGATACTCACTAATAGAGTTAGGCCAGCAAACCTTTCTACCTCAGATCCATCTAGGATGGCAGATCACTACCAAAGACCAAAATCAGCTGGAGTCCAAGATTTTATTCCTAAATACAATTAAATTATTAAGCTAATAATAATAATAATCACTAACAATTTGCAGTTCTTTCTGGTCTCTTACCAACATAACCAGCAAGAAAGGTTTTGTAAAAAGATCTTTTCTCTAGTTGTCTTGCTCAGTGTTCACCAGTTGTTGGAGTCAAAGAAATCTGTATCTCTATAGTTTCAGGCCACATGGCTTAGCTCAGTTGTCAGTTTTCCAAGCCACAATTACTAGCTACTCATTGCTATTATCTGTCACTAGACATTAATTTTGGGGCAGAGTATGTACATTAGGGGTTTTCTGAGGGTGATAATGATGTAATGGTAGGAGAGGGGAACCTTTTGATGACACTGTGACTGAAGAGAGAGAAATGAAGCCAAAATGTTGTAAAGCAATAATAAATCCAAACCCAAACCAATACAAGCAGAACAAAAATCCCTTTAAGTGGCTTTGTATTTTCATTTACCATTAAGGTTTCGTTTATGTAATTGTTATTTATAATATTGTTTTGATACTTTTTTGCAAGGGAGAAGTTGTAGTCTTTTATTTTTTTAAAGAAGAGAATTAAAAAAAGAAACATTCTTGTAAACAGGGATGAGCTGGAAAATTTCAAAGACATTTCACTATCTTGAAGGCTGCAGCTCAATTATTTACCAGTAATGACTCTCAGATTCTAAAACTCATTCAGCTCATTCAAATCACTTATGAGAAGGAATTGGTTTACAGAAAATTCCTTTCCTTTGGAAATGGTACCAGTTTGCGGGCTTGGGCTGCCGGGGTCCTTCAGTT
>VXBZ01001019.1:106445-121625 GCA_013399135.1 Heliornis fulica | reverse complement strand
AGGAGGTGGTTTTCTTCCTGTCCTGTTTGTAGCCCGGATTCCTCCCACCGTTCCCCTTTAAGTACTAACCTCCATGCAGATGGGGGAGCAATTCTGACTCCCTGATACTGCTCAGCTTGTCCAGCTCCTCTCTTAGTTCTACCAAGCCGAGCAGACAGTCCACCTGCTCACATCTCACACAGCTGTTGTCCCCACTGCCCACAGTTTCCAGAGTGAGCTGGTGGCACTCCCTGCAGCCAGAGGCCTGGATGGCTGTGGGCCTGGGAGCTCAGTTGGCGTTGACACGCTCCTCTTAGTCGCTGCAAGGGCCACTGCGTGCCGCCGTGTGGAAACCATGGCTGGCTCCCTCTCACCGACCCGACTTCCCTTCTCCGGTTTGCGAGAGGCCCGGCCCGGCCCTGCCTGCGCCAACTGCCTCGCCACCCGCCGTTTGCCGCGCTCCCAAGGTCCGGCTCCTGTACCCAGAGGGGTCGGTCCGTCCCCCTTCGCTCCGCCCCCGAGGAGTCACGGCAGCGTGCGAGCCGTGCGGGAGCTCACCGTACGGCCGGGCTCCAGGCGGGAAGCTGGGCCTCTCCTCCTCTTCCTCCTCCTCTCTGAGCGTTTTTGCCCTCGCGGATCTAGTCAGGACTTGCCGTTTCCAGCAAAGGGTCCCTGACGCGGTTGTCCTCTCCAGAGCCCTTCGCCTCAGTGACTGTCATTCATTTCAGCAGCAATAATGGCGCTCCATTAAGGCTTTCCAGTCATTTATTTATTATGGTTTTAAATCTTCCAAGGACTTCATGGAGCTGCTTCATGTGTGAAGTGTACACAATTATTACCACACTACACTATTCTGCGTTAAAAAATAGGCAACCCCTCCCCTGCAACTATTTTTCCTCTCTTGGAAGTTCTCAGCAAATATTTGTTTTTCCTGAAAAAGCCAACTTCAGGAGTGGTAGACTTCTTCCCAAATTTACATTCAGTTGGCCGAATTGTGGTCTCTGGCATGGACACAGTTAAGACTAATAGAGAAGAGTTCCAATGGATTGTTCCAAAGGCTGAACCCTATTAAGGACTGACTGTCCTCCAACTCTGTGGGGAGGTCATAGAAGGGGTCCTCACATGTTAGATTACGCAGGCATGCATCAACATCTTTTAGTGTTCAATTTTAAGTCTACACATTTCAGTATAATTAGTCACATGCAGACATGTACAGGCTCAGAGATTGACAGCTAAACAAAATCCCTTCTGCAGGTGTATTTTTATGCTTAAACATCATGTCCTCTGCAAAGAGCATGAAGGTTCAACGACACATATTTCTACATCCAGTCCACATGTTCATGCATTAGCTACAACATGGTGTGCTTGCATATCCCTTTTCATTCACCTGTGTGGTGACTCACCTGAGGGAAATTACATCAGATGGATTGGGGAGAACACAGGAACAAATACCCTTTTCATCAGACTAGGCTCCTTGATCTGGTTCACCACATGTGTTCAGTGCAGAGGGCAGAGCAGGTTCAAGGTGGAGTGAGGAAGCTTAAACAGCAGTACTGCTGAAGGTGTTAATGGCTACTTCTCTGGAAAGGATTAATCTTTGGGCATCTACTGATTTAAATAGTTCAAACACATACAGAGAATCACACTGATAGTATATTGGACTACTTTTATGATCCTGACCTCAAAACCCAATCTTCTGAGAGATTCTGCTCTTGCAGATAGAACATACATTGAAGCAGAAGACCTTGCTTTCAAATTTTTGGATAGGCATATGCAGAAGAAACACCTTTGTATGACACTATCTGCTTTGCATTCTTGGGGCAGGAAACTTTGACAATGTAAGTTTTATTCAGTAATTCTTTTTCTCATGGAACATTTCTTGCCTCATAACAGCATAGAGGAGCAGTTTGGAGGGTTGTCTGCCTTAGCACAAAGAGGATAGCATGCATTTTACCAACAGCAAGTAGAGCTGGTTTGTCCAGACACAGAATGGCATAGATTACTCAGGCTGGCAGTGTGAAACATTGAGACTGAAAATGAACCTGGCAGCAGGCCAGGAGATAAGATCCAGAACAGCTATTTGTATTCTAATACACGTGTTTGAATCAATACTCAAACCAATAGACTCCTGATGGGCCTGCAGTCTTCCCTGACACTCTGTTTGTTGACATGTTGCTCAATTCTATGTCAGCTAACAGATACACTGCTCTCAGGATGCGTTTCCTGGGATCTTGTCCCAGTTTTGGGTGCTCAACAGTTTTTACACTTTTCAAGCTCTCCTCAGCTGACTAAAGAAAAACAAAATACACCCGAGAGGATCTAGATTACTTAATACATGTTTGTTGGGGCAAATTGCAGTTAGAGACCTCTGCTCCTCAAAGGGAACTTGTGCTAAGAGATTTGCTTTACCCTGGTGCCAAGGGATGTTCTACATGGTCAGTGAACTCACTTTTGTGGGGCATGACACAAACGTAACCTATTTCAATACAAAAAAGAATTAATTGAATTCCATAGGTTTGACTCAGCGTATCAACATCAGGCCATCTTCTGATAAAGACCAGGAGGAGCACATGTGAGGTCCCAGGAAGTGCTGAACCACTCCTCAGGAGGAGTGAGTGAACCACCCACAGGAAGAATCTGCATTCTACCCACTTCTTACTTTAACATTTCTTTAGCCATGTTTTCATCATCCCTGGAATCTAAAAATTCCCTTTTATCATAAATTTATCATGTACTTACAATAAATTTATCATGTACTTACAAGTGCCTTATTTTTCAGATCTGTAGAAGACACTGGCAGACAATTCAAATGAGACACTGAAAGCACAACTGCTTAATATCAGCCTAACATGAAGAAGATAACATATTAGGCCGTCACTATTAGCTGCAGTGAGAATTACTCAGTAAAGCAACAGATCCCTTTTCCACCCTGTTGTACATACAACACCGCTGTGTGCCATTCTGTTTGAAAATGTTATTTCTCTTCCATGGCTGAGTTGGTGGAAACTGATCTCTACGTTCTCCAAGGGTGGCACTCCATCGCTGCCTTTCTCCCCTCTGTGTCATCTTTCCCAAGTCTCCCTCAACTATCTCCCTGTCTTAGAGTAGGATGAATTTATAGTTTATGGCATTTTCAAGGACATCTAAACACACAACCCAGTTAATCATTAAAACCTGATTTCTTGAAAGTCAAAATTCCTCCTGTTGGATAGTAATGGCCCAATTCTAATCCAATGCAGGGGAGAAACAGGACAAGAAAGACTTATTTCTCTTTGACTATTCGAGATCTGTGAAGTTCCCTGTACACCTCTGGTGGCCCTCATATTAAGACTCATCCACTGTCTTATTCCCAAGAGAAGCCAGGTAAAGCTTGGACAGGAAAAAAATAAGCATGCATGGTAAATTTATTTTCTCTCTCTACTACTTTTCTCCTCCCTGTAATCTACATAGAATACAAAAACAACAACAACAACAAAAAAAAATTAAAAAAAAGGAGCTCATTACAATTTTAGAACTCTAGAAGCTCTACAGTAGAATATGGTTCACATCCAACCTACTGCCTGAAGGTAGCTAACTCTACCAATATGAAACAACAGAAAAGTTCATCTCCTTCCTCAGCTACTTGTTTATACCAGTAAAAAAGAAGAAATGTCCCCCTACCACCTATTTCACTGATGGGGAAGCTTAGACATCGGGAGTAGGTTGACCATGATCTTGCCCAAGATTGATGTGTCAAAGTTGATGCAACAAATCCATGTCAGAACTGGAACTGACCTTTCCTCTGGAACTGTTTTCTGCCTAGACCTGAGCTTAAATGAAAGCAAAACTAAACCACAAAACAATGATAAACGTTATTGGCAGCTGGAAAAGTAGAAAACTGACTCATGGAGACAAAACATTGTATATGAGATAAACACAAGCCTTCTTCCCAAGAAACCTAGAGAAAATCAAGCTATATAAACTCAAAAAATTTTCCACTAACATAAGAAACAGAAAACCAGATTTTTTTAGGTCTTTTCAAAACAGATGATGATAGATGCTGTCTCCCAAAAGGGCCAAGTGTAGCCGGTAATAAGACAGAGCAACCTTTTCTAAATTCCTGAATCCTCCCTGTGTTTCCCCAATGTTTCTCCTCAGAAGTTGTGAGATGAGATGCCTCTCAAGCTGCAGAGCACTGATTGGCTCCTAACTCTACTTCACCCTCTCTCTCTTAGCCACTGAAGCATATGTACCACTCTGTTCGGGGGACAAGATCATCCTGTAGTCATCTGAGGTGTTTGTCAAGGGGTGTATTTAAATATGCATTGTTTGCAACAAAGAAATAAAGCTATGAAAGGTTATTAGAAAATTAAATACAGCTATAAACTAATTTCTGTAATCACTATTCATTAATATTTAATATATTTATATAAAGGATAAATCTCCTCAATTCTCTAGGCATCCTGCATTTAATAATGTGGAAACAGCTTATCTCCTTCCTGTTGCTGAGACTGGATTTGTAATAACCAGTAATGTTAAATGTATTTTTTTTTAAATCAATAATAAATAAATACATAAACACTTCCCTCCAGAATGCTCCTGATGTTATTTACAAAATTAAAAAAAAAACAACTACAGAATGCCAAGGGACTTCATAACCATTTCATTACTATCTTCCTAATTGTATGTGGTGGAACTGCATAATCAGTTTATTGAAATTGAAATCTTTGGAACTGATTCTCCCTACAGACATTAACAATAAGCATCCTGTGCAATAACCCAGTACTTAATGTAATATAAACATTATATGCACCAAGCTTTAAACATCCCTTGTCTTCGCCTGCTGGAATTGGACATTTTTAACACACTTGTGTTCTTCCACTGCATTGAATCAAATATCTAATTTAAAGACTGCAAAATACAATATTCCCATATTACAATAAATAAAGGAAGATAAATTCAGAAAACACACACACACACAATTGGTATGAGGATAAGCAAGGCTACATTTAATAAAGTGGAAATAAAGCAGACTCTTCTAGGAAATCTGAATGGATTTTGATGCACAATATGAAAGAAATTGCTTCTGCTTCCCACTGTGTCCCTGCAAATAACAAGACTGATACTACACAGTCCAGATTCAACTTACTTCTACTTACAAGGGGACTTTACTCTTGTGAGTAGCCCCATTCATACAAGCAACACCCTTTTTACTAAAGTGTATAAGTGTATACCCAGTTATCAATAGGATTGCTGTCAAAAGAAAGAAGTTCATATTTCACTTTGTAGGATTTAACATGGTAGCAAGTAATGATAAGACTAAGAAACACTCATCTGCACACTCTCAAGTCAATCATCTGCACATTCTCAAGTCAATTTTAAGTCAACACAAAGAATTCAAGATCAAGCAAAATGTTATGCCTTTATCTGCTTTCATTTTCAGCAGCAAAGAAAAAAAACTGAAATTTTATTATTATTTTATTATCACTACTCTTGCAAAGGATTTTTTTTCCTTTTAAAAGATAAGAAAGTTTTTTTTTTCTGAGGGAGGAACTCTGATTGATGGGTTATGGCAATATTTTTTTCAGGTGTTTCAAACAGCACAGTTATAAAAGTCTCTACCAAACAAGAAAACAATACTTCAATTGAGGAGGACTAGCTGGTTTCACTAATATTACCATTAATGTAAAATAATAATAAAAAAAAGAAGTCCTAAAACATTTTTTAACTTTTAAAAGAAGTGGAGAAAATTTTCTTGCCTGTATCTCTGTCATCATGTGCCAACAATGGCACGTGAACCACTTAAAATATCAGTTTCAGTCACCTCATTTTCATAACAGCACTGAAAAAGTAATTAAGATTAGGGCTGTTAGATCTCAGGAGTCTTCAGTTCTCTTGTATCTTTCCCCTAGATTCAACAGTGTTGGTGCACAATAATGTGGCATCACAATCAGTATGGGACTTCACAACCAGAGCCAGCCTGGAGAACTATCAGCCTTGCTTCTGGACAGGGAATTCCAGAGTTCAGCACAGCACTTTATAGCTTCATTTTATACTTTTCAAGAACAAAAGTTTTGCAAAGCTGTGTAAGTTTTCCAACTGAGCATTTACAGGCTGCTACATGCTTGAGCAAAGCCTCACAACAGACTTGCTCCTACCACAGGACTGGACATCACATCACAGGCCAAGGACACAGCCAGTTACTGTCCTAAGAACTGCAGTGACAGAACAAATTTGAGATTTTAGACATAGAGGGTCCAATCCAATGTCACTCAGTAGTTCCTCCTGCTGGCATAAGCTGTGAGACATAGCTCTATCATTTTGGGAAGAAAGGTTCTCCCAAGACTGCTCAGGTGGGGGAGGGTGGTGAGGTCCCTTCCAACTCCTAAACATTCTGGGATTCTGTGTGACTCAACAAGAGTGTAAATGTCTGCACAGGGCTTGAGACATTAATGCAACGCCTTGCCTACAGTGTACTACTCAGATCACTTAAACCTCAGCCTGGCAAAGCTCTACAAACACATACAGCTCCCTGTGACAGAAAGGCTTGGCAAGGCCAGCAGAAGACTCCCATTGATTTGAAAGATGATTGTTGAACAAGGACCATTTGGCTAAGGTATTGGTTTATAACCATATGAAGTCTCTTTATCACCATGTGAAGTACTGGTTTATAACAAAAAGATTTGCCTGTCACCTTTAAAGTATTAGTGTGCTAAAAAAGCATTAGAAATTGAAAGAGAACTACAGAACTATATCTCCAACTATACTTCCTCCTCAATGGGTCCACCCTCAAATAAAACATGGGGAAGCACTGTACATTCACACCAGCTAAAAGCAACATTAATGCAAGTTCAATGCAAAAAGGATGCAATTTATTTTCTTGCTCATACTGGCTTTTCTGAATATGGCACAAACTATTGGAAGCAGTCTAGGTGCTTTTAACAAGTTTTATTTTATTCAGTAAAAGTTTTATTTATTCAATAAGTTTTGGAAGTAACCTGTTTGTCTTAATACACATGTACAAATAAATAGATATATCTATCTCCCTCTCTCCTTTTGGAGTAAAAATATCCTCAAATCACCTCAAACAGAAATCCAAGCAGGCTGACTCCTACACAAGCAGAAACACAATTTCCTCTC
Source organism: Heliornis fulica (assembly GCA_013399135.1). Lineage (NCBI taxonomy): Eukaryota > Metazoa > Chordata > Aves > Gruiformes > Heliornithidae > Heliornis > Heliornis fulica. Next base: position 114,527 of record VXBZ01001019.1, on the reverse strand, counting down.
TTAGTATTAGTTTATGCTTCAGTATCATTCTGAAGGATAAAGAATTATGGCAGAAATATTCCTCCAAAAGTCAGTCCCCTCTACTGTCTTATCAAAGTTGTGCATCTGCAGTTTGCAGCAGTTCTGAGTACCTAGTTCTAAAGATGAGTACTCAAACCACATCAACACTCTGGTTTTGAACACCTATTTACATTCAGCAAATCATTCACCTGAAGAACTTGAAGAATTTGCAGGGTCAAAGCAGATTCAAGAAATTAATTGAAGGGGGAGTCATGGTTTTATGACCTGATTTTTTTTTCCTACCGTCTGAGAAACAAGGGAAAGGTCTGAGTCACAACTCCTTTTGTTCTGGTACGTCTAGCATTTTCCACCAAATCTCTTAAAATGTAATGCTACAATGTATTTGTAGTTGGGATTGGAAGAGAAAATATTTTCAGAATGGCACTACAAAGCAATGCACTTTCAATATATGTGTTCTGGATGGATGAGATGCAGAGAAAGAGTATTTAGGATCAGGAGGATCACGTCTATCACTGGCATAAAGAGGTGAAATGCATGTGGGTTAATCTTGTCATGGCATGGAAAGCCTGTAGAGAAATGAAATTTCTATCAAAGAGCACTGCATTCTCCACTGAACTTTTGTCATTGAAGAATTAGCATTTAGTATTACATGCAGCTTTCAGGAGAGCATCTGCAATGTCTTTCTCCACGTAAGCAAAACACCCTGCTAGCAAACATGGACTCACCAAGCTGGGAGAAGAGGCCAGCAAGGAGACAGCTAGCCCTGGGTTAGGAGCATCATGAATTGTATATTCAGCTGCAGACTGTAAGTGCACAAACCTGAGCCTGAAAAGGGAAGGTCTATGACCTGTTTGCTATGAAACCAACAGGCAGTTGGCCCAGACTGTCAAATAACTCCTGTTGCAGCATGCCAGCCTGTCATGGAGGCAGCCACAGGGGTAAGTCACCCCCACAAGACTATCTGATCGCCTGATGGGAGTAAATCAGATCAGTACCTGTTATAGAAAGGCAAAAGCTCTCCTCTTCAGCTCCTCTTGTCCCAGGAGCACACTGAGGCAGACAGAAATACTTCCCAACTCACCACAAATTCAGTAAAGGGGACTCCCAAGGGAAGCTTGAACTAGATTGGGTTTGGGGCTTGGCAGCAGAGCCTCTAGACAGAAACAACAGTATGTTTTAAATGAAAGCAATGGTCTCTTAAACACACCTGTGCCAAACTTGTTTACCTGTCAGATTTTTCCACATTTCTTTCTCTCTCACTTCCTTCCCACACTCCGAATAAATATAAAATAATTAAGAAAGTAGATTTGAAAGTAGATTTAGAAGGCAAATCTGAGACTCTGCCAGACTCTAAAAGCTCATAAAAGAGGTAAGAGGCTACTTCTTTGGACTGCAGTAGAGTAACATTCTAGCCGAGTTTGGCCAAGCCACATGCTAGCACAGAAATGAGTCTTCAATGGTGGATTTGTACCTGAAAATTTTAACCAGGCAGAAAAGTAGGTTCCTATAAGCATAAAACTGCAAGAAGATTTTAAAGTGAGACTATAAAATGAAATACATCCTTCCCATTACTCCCATGCTTGAACTCTTTTCCAGTAAGGCCGGTGACAGAAGCCACAGCGGGTGATAACAGGATCCGTATCAAGCCCCATGCCTTCCAAACTCAGACTTTACTTCAGAAGCACTTTCTTGACACAGATATAGTCAGATGACAAGGAAAACTACGCCTTCCTAAAATGCCACAGCCAAACTGGTTAATAAAAAAGCTTTTCCTCAGGAAGACCATGATCTAAATTTCTTTAAGTATGGTACAATCTGTATTTCCTTTGTACCAGCTCAGTTCTTTCTATCCTTAGTCAGCATGGCCAAATTGTCACAGAGAGGGGCAGCACTTCAACAGGAAAGGCCACTAAAGCTGCTTACTACTATCTATTGTCATGATGTGTAACCAAATGACTTGTTTTTCCTATTTCTCTCCTACAACCACAGGGGAGGAAGGAGTAAACTCAGAACGGGACTTGGGAAAACTGCTTTCCTAAGGAACGGATTCCTTTTATGATTTCTGCTACTGCTCTCAGTAAGATACACTAGCAGAGGCCTCTCACATCCATCCCTGTGCTGCAGAGACAGTCGGTAAGCTCCGGAGGGGAAGGCCGAGAGGCTGCCTCTGCTGGGCGGCGGCGTGAGGCCTGCGGGGACGCTGAGGGGAGCCGCCCGCCAGCAGTAGCGCTCAGCGGGGCCGACACCGCTTCCAGAGGCACAGGCGCCATCTCTGCCACATACCTGTGCAGCGTCTGACACAGCACTTAGCTCGGGCCTCTGGCTGCCACGAAGGTACAAATTCTACAGAGCAACCAAACGCAGCAGCGTGAAAGGGACACTCGTGCGCCAAAATAACAGGCAGCAGTCTTTGTGCACATAGGACATTTTAAAGTTGCTTAAATTGTCCAGTAGGTACTTGACATCAGACCTGTAAGACTGGCAAGTATGAAGAATCTCTCTGGTCACAATAACAGTTTGGGAAAGCAAGAAAATAAAGTCAGGAGTGTTTTGTCCAACTTATGATTCAGGATTTCTTGACTACCAGTCCCCACACTCCAATAAGTAATCCTTGTATCCAATAGCTGAGGAAGCTCTATGCATGTACCACTAATCTTATCTTGGTGCTGGAAGAAAAACAGATCAATACAGTATTCATAACCCCATGCATGACCAAAGTATCCATGCAGTTGGTCTCATCTGTATCAATAACTTGCTATTTCGGGTTTTTTTGCTTTTCTATGTATGCAAAATATATGCTGGGTTTCTAGTTGTTGTGTACTCTGCTCTTTTCCATTCTGTAAGAACAAATAAAACTAAGAAAAGGCTTTAATAAAACTCCTGGTCATTGGTATCAGCACTGCTTCATACGGCTCAGTCCTACCAGGTACTGAGCCATACCGTGGTTTGCAAAAATTTGGAACATTTTGGTACATCTTGAAATTAATTAGTGCCTAGTAGGAACTGCACTCAAAATTCTTTACCCTTTTATTTCCTCTTTCTAATTTAATATACCTATTAAGTTTTCCTTATTTTTCAAAAACTCTGTCACTTCTGGAGATAGTTCCATCCTTTGGTCCTACTGCCATGAAATCCCTCCCACAAACAGTGGGATTACAGACAGCTAATACAATAGTCCACCTTTATGAATTTGACCAGAAGGAGCAGGTTAAAAATATGCAACCATTATTTTAAAAGTTTCATTTTCTTACATCCTATAATTCCCACTGTTCTATGAACAACAAGTATTTTTAATTAAAGGCACCAAAATTTTTGAAATTTAACTTCCCCTGCTTAGTTATTAGCATGGGATTAATTTGACCTTTAGAACCAGGCAGAAAAATTCTGATTCTTTGTTATGTTATTTTTATTGGAAAATTCCAAAGTAGCTAAAGCTAGTTAACTGAATTTCACTGAAACTTCATTTTCAGAAGAAGGAGGATACACTCACCGTGTCACATAATGCTCATTTCTACCACACAGAATGACATTTCAGACTGATAGCAGGACCCAAAGCAGCAAAAAGTGGACCAGGCTTCCAAAGAACAGCCAGTGCCCCAGTGGTTTCTGCACTTGCCTGAGTCTGGGAGCGCGAAGATCAGAATCAGGACACAAAACAGAATCATTTCCCAAGCTAATGCCCCACAACACCACACTCTTGCATACTTAAAGATGCCAGTTCCTCTCCATTTTTTAGGAAATAGCCCATGGAGTTTTAGTAAAGTGGGACTCATGTCTGTGTCAGACTCAGCAGCCTTTGGTCCTCTCAGAGCCCAGCGCTGATGAGTACAGATTGTCCCATGAGTGCTTTGGCATCTTGGACACAGCATCATCACACAACTTGTGCAGTGCAGACTTCAGAAATTCAGACCCAGCTAGCAGCTACACAGGAAAGAAGCTCACATGCAAATGAAAGAGAAGGACCAGGATCACCCTCTTGTATGGCTTCTATTAACAAAACCCAAACCAACAAAGCACCCATGTCAACCATAAATGAGTGTTTTATTGTGAAAATGAACTGTTGTTAATATTACTAAGAGTTGCAAGAATTTGAGAAGCATGTAAGTTTTCAGCATTGGTTATACTGTCAAACAACTACATGCCAGTTCTCCAAAAACTCAGATTATGCATTAAAATAAAGAAACATGACTAGGTATACACATGTATACAAAATATTAATTTTTCATTATGAAATTTCTTCCATCCTCAGTTACCTATTCCTATGAAATGTTTATTTCAATAGGGAGACCTTTCCCACACTTTCAGTGGAAGGGAACCCATTTTTTTTCTTCAGTACCTCCTAATCTCTGCAGACAGAACTGTGCTGGGTCCCTGCAGGGATGCCCGCTCGCGTGGGATGCTGGAAGCCCTCACGGGCTGATCCAGTGCACCATCCCTGTTCTTAAAAGTGGACATAAGCACCTTGCAGGATCACAGACAGGGGACACTGTATTGTGCAGGGCTGTGAACATCTTTCTGAAAAAAACAGAATACTGTGTTTAGCCATTTGGTTAAACCTTGCAACCTTAGCAACAGTTCCTCTGTATGTCAGCAACATTAATAATCCGATGCTGAAGCTACCGGTTGCCTTCCCCTTCAGAGGGGTTTCAATCAAAAGGAAAGAATAGCACTAATATTAATCACTGGGCAGACTGACTCCTGGGCATACACCGAAATATTTCTATGCAGACCATGATTTCTCTCTTTAACGCCACAGAGTGCAGGCAAAATTGCTGCAGTTCCTATATGAGGTGTCACATGTGTCCCATGGAGACATCATACAACACACACCACATCACCTACCAACAGATGGTTCTAAGTTTGCTCCCATTGCTTTGCCCTTGTGTTTATTATAGTCACTGTGATACATATTTTCTTCACTCTCCTAATCAGTTTTCCAATGCTTGTAGACATGCTGTAAAACAATATGCAATCCTTCCTGGCTTTTTAGAAAACACTGCAGTACAAATAATAGAGAACTATAAAATCTAGGTGGATGCTTTATCCACACGATATTGCAAGGCACGACATAGATCTGTCACTCAGATCTTGCCATGTCACATATACAAATTTCATTAGTGCATGTCTCATGGTTTGAGTATTTTTAACCTTTATTCTCCTGATTAGCTGATCCTGTGGATAATTACTTGATTCCAGTCTCTCTGCTGCAGTAACATGTTCTCATTTGTCACTCTCCAAAATCATGAAACTCCTATCAAAAGTTAAATTACTTCAGGATACAGGAATAGAGCGTCTTGCTGTAATGGTAGGTTTAAGGTGAAAGTCTTTCACAACACTCTTATAGAAAAAATTAAGAATATTACCCTAAAAGGGTGTCTTGGCTTCCCAAAGTAACACATTTTCTACAGTAGAAAGACTCCACTGAAAACACTTCAATGTCATTACAATTTTATGTAGAGAAAAGGGTTTTTTAAATTTTTTTTTATCCAAAAGATTTTATGCATCCCTGTGAGCCTTGTCCAGTTCATCTCGATCCAAATACACCAGAGAATAAAAAAAAACCAACTGCAGAAAACCGAACACTGAGTGACTACCAGCTCTGTCTCTGCAGGCACGTCTGCCTGTGCTTTCCTTTACCCTGGAACTGATGCAGTGGATAGAGACAATGCAGCGTGGTAAGGCAGCGACACCCCCACTAAGTCATGCTCCCACCTCAAACGCTGTGACAGGAAACCCTCTCTTCCCTGCCCACTCTGCACCTGTGCTGCCATGACCCCAGGAGTGGGGGTTCCGTGCCCATCAGTGGAATTACTCATGTCAGCAAGGTTACGGACACATGGAAATATTTATGAAACCAAGAACCCAGGATATTCACTACAAGAGAAGTGTGGCACACAGATAATTAAAAGTTCACTCATCCTATTGGCCCATCCATATTTCACCATGTCAATAGACCTAAAGATCCATTGGAGGAGGAACAACACAAGTGAGAAATACAGCTGAGGCCATTAAGCACAAAATTTCTGAAATAGTCTTGGCAGATCGTCATGGCTTTATCTTATACACTCTGTCATGCCAAGTTTCTCAGGCTTTCACTTGAAGGATTAAGACTTCTTCCTGAGACATGTCAGGCCAGGCTCCCATGAATTCCAATTGCGGTGCTGGGGACTGCATGGGACTTGGGATAATTTATTATGAAGCTGGCTTCACAGGTCTTTGATAATTTATTACAGATCTCTCAACCCCGCTTAAAGAGCTGTCCTTGATCAGCCAATTGTCTAAGTTAAGGGAAAAAAAATTCAATCCTAGGTTGCATAAGTAAGATGTAATAAGAAGTAAACACTTCATGGACACAAAGAGATAAAGACAGCACAGAAACCTCACTCAGCTGGCTGCACTGTTAAAAACCTCTCCAGTGACCACGATACATCACTGCAAGTCTATTGAGAATATTTAGTTTTAATGCTCCCCCACTACATTACACAGTAACGAAAGCGATGAAATAATGTTAGTGTGAAGGTTACATGTAGTTATTTTACTAGCTCCTCATTTAAAATTAAGTACCATTACTCTAGCAAAGGGATACATTCAGGGCAGAGTTTGCCATTTCTCCTGCATCCTGTGAAGTCTAGAAAAAGTTAATTGATGCAAATTTTGAACAGCTGATAGATCTGCTATTTTCTGATGATTAAAAAGTTCAAAGGCAAACACTGCAAACATAGGCTTGCAATTCTAAGGACTAGGTTTTGTCAAAAATCTCTGGTGCTTTGGAACTTAGAAGCTAAAAGGTAACTGCAGCCCTTAACCTTTCTCTTCTAAAAGGCAAAGGTGCATCAAGAAAAGATGAAGAGCTTTTCATTTTTTAATCCATTTTATTTACAAAAAGTCAGGAAATCAGATGAGCATTTCTGAGTTTTCTCTAATAATGCAGCATAAAAATGATGCTCAGATATATCTGTGCAGTCTACCCACCTGAAATTGAGCTGTGTTTTAATTTCTTTTGGTGAGAAAATGACATTACAGGTAAGGACTCTGAAAAGAAAAAAGCAGCCTTATCAAGTGTGTCGACTTCCTTACTGCAGGTGAAAAGCAGACTCTAAAACTACAGGCACTGTTCAGATGTGGATCCAGTCCGAAACATCAGAAATTGACTTCACATCATTTGTTCTTCCTTCAACAGATTTTGCAGGTGCTATAAGCATCCAAACCACCCAAGCACAACTGCTGAAGAGCTTCCACAAAAGTTACTCCAACCACAACAAAGAGGAGCGTAAGGAAGCCTTTGTGGGCACACTCCTTTTCTGTTGCCGTCATACCACAGTATGATGTTCTGTATTCACACGCTGTTTACATTCTCCATCAGGGCATTTCATGAAACCATCACCCAGCTGTAGGCCTTCAGATCACTCAGGAAAAGAGAAGGGGTACAACTGAAAGAGGAGGGGTGAAGACAGCATTTGTATGAATGAAGGCCACAGCACATCCCTGCCTTCTTGGTGAGGCGATCTTTCCTGATAGAGTTCAAAGGCCTGGCCACAGTCATTTCTTTGAAGATGCAGGAGCTGTGTCCTATTCTTTTCCCAAGCTGTACAGATTACAGCTTCTCTTGTGCAATTATGTCTCCCTCCTGACATCCCATCTGCCAGTAGGGTTCTTTAACCCCTAGAAAGAGCTTTTAGTGTTCACACTGAGACTTCAGATGTACGAGCCTACTGGGAATTGTCATGATGGACAATTAGCTTTCTACTTCAGCACAGTCAGCATAGGGTAATATTTCCCAAGCATTTCACATTTCCAGTTCAGAGGCACACACCATCGATGAGCTGGTGTTTCACGACCAGGATATGGAGAAGGTGGATTAGCACCACCACTGTGTCCCACAGAGCTTCAGACTGGGAGAACACAATTACTGTGCACAGGTATCTTTGCTCCCTTCCTACTGGGGGAATACCTTTCCACTAATAATCTTGGAAAAACTCATATTCCACCTAGAAGAAACCTGCCTGCTGCTGTAATGTTGCCAGAAGTGCAAGTAAGCAGCATAAGTCTTCTCTGACTCTC
>VXBZ01001019.1:66139-106290 GCA_013399135.1 Heliornis fulica | reverse complement strand
AAGCAGAGCCATCACCAGCCATGCCCGATGCTCAGCAGCCAGCAGATGAACAAAGAAGCAACACCCGCTATCAAAGTGTCAAATATCTATAACCTCTAACACAACATAAAGATTACAGCAAACAAACCAGACATCGGAGAGGCAAAGAGCTGTAGGAGCAGAGAAGCGATTGTGAGCAGGTGAGAATGCTTTCCCTGACACTGCTAACGGTGCGGGAACGCAGGGCTGACATGTTGTGACTATGAGTTACCGGTGAGATGCGCTTTTTACAAACCCGGGCTCCTTCCTCTTACTGTACTTTAGAAAACATTATCAGGTTTGCAATCAGCCTAAAAGCAAAGCATGACTCCGAGGTCAGACCGGAGAACTCGGCAGCGTTAAGAGCAAGTCTCGCCTGCAAATATTCTGGAGCAATTTGCTCAGATGTTTCAGGTGCTCATTAGGCATTTGTTTCCAGCATGCATGGCAATTATTCCAGCTAGCTGAAGATTTTGTAATGTAAAATCTTTTGGATTCTGACACACCAACAAAAGGCCAACAGTTAAACTACAGATGCAAAAGCCGGTGCTCAATAAAAATGATTGCTGAAATGCTGACTATTTTCAAGTGATATTAGCAGAGAACCTCTTAATTACTTTCCTTATCAGTACTTTTACCCCCTGAACTGCAGCCACTACATGACAACAAGAGCAAGATCTGTTTAGCACCAGAAGGCATGGGCCTAATTCTGCTTTCCTTATATATTCCCTGTTTCAGCATCGGTGATGTCCTGTACTCTACTGGTTAGGTTTGTCTGCTGGTGGAGCAGCTTGCAGCTGATCCAGATGTCCATGTCCCTGTGCTGAGCAGTGACTCCCTGCTCCCTGCCTGGGAAAGCTTCCCAGTACTTGGAGTAAGTTTCATAAGCAATCCCTGGTACACACAAGGGGGAAAAAAAAAAGACCTGATGCCCTGAACCAAGAGAGCATTTGCACAGCAGGGCGGTGGGGGGGCTGCTGCACGCTCCTAGGTTTCTGAGCACGAAGAGGTTAAAGTTCTGCAAGTGTTTTCTAGAGTGAGGAGTATTGTCAGCAAAAATAAAAAAAATTATGTTAGAAGCAGATGGAGCGAATAATTTCCCAACCTTTGCTACATAAACACAGAGTCTAAAGGCTTCGGGCGACTTTTACCCTGGACTCTGGTTTTGTCAGATCAATGACAAGTCACGTTAACAGCGGTGTTTAATTCTATCAATATGTGACCAATTGTGTTAGATTGTTTGGCCATTGATTTCACTTAGTGCTACAGTTGAGCTCTGAAAGGAACTGCTTTCCCCTGCATTACCACACATGGTGACAAATGCCCAAGCGCTGACTTTCGGTGTGGCATGCTCAGAAGCTCTACTTTAACAACAACAAAAAAAAGAGCCAGGCTGCTAACCCACCGGGGGAATACAGCCTGATGGTCCTATTTGTGTTATTCTTTATTTATTTGCTGAATCGCCAGGCCACCCCATGCAATCCTATTTCGGTTTCAGAGAGACACAGACACAGCTGAGCAGACAATAAGACAGATGGCAATTTGGCCGCCTGGAAATGAGAAGGCAGACCTGGGAAGCTGCATAGCTGCGTGCCAGAGGAAAACAGAACCAAAAAGGCTAATTCCTTTCATATCTACTGAGAATCAGCCTCGTCCTGAGGTGCATGCCTCAGTTTCCAGCACCACTTGCTAAAGCAAGCTCAGCCTGAGCAAGAGAGGTTTAGTCGTCCAGGACTGAACTATGGTGGTCTTTACTGGATCGTATTGGCCAGGGAAACCCCCCTGCAGCAAATTCCTAATAGGGATTTATTTATACAGGGCTTGTATGCCTACTGCAGTACATATATTTCTCAGCCTGAGGCTCAGAGAAGAAATTCAAGGTTTGGCTACATTTTCCCCAGTACAATGAAGAAGTCTTTGGTTTGTTTTATAAAACACTTATTAAACAGAATTTATCTTTTTAAAAAAGAAGGAAAAACCACTGAAAATCCTGTAAACATACCATATTTTAAAGCAGTATTTTTCCTCCTGTAATTTTCTGAATCTACAGAGATTTCAAATGACACACAGTAGCCCAGAAATCCGTAGGTTCTGATAAGCAGCAGGATAAATCACTAAACATAAGGCAATTTTAACTTGAGACACTTTTGATAAACCCCTATTAAAGACTCACAGAACTGTAGGGGTTGGAAGGGACCTCCAGAGATCGAGTCCAACTCCCTGCCAAAGCAGGTTCCCTAGAGCAGGTCACACAGGTCAGGGTCCAGATGGGTCTGGAATATCTCCAAAGAAGGAGACTCCGTAACACCCCTGGACAGCCTCTCCCAGTGCTCTGTCACCCTCACCATGAAGAAGTTCCTTCACACGTCAGTGTGGAACCTCCTGTGGTCCAACTTGTGACCATTGCCCCTTGTCCTGTCCCCACAGGCCTCTGAAAAGAGGTTGACCATCTCCCTTTGTCTCCCACACTTCAGATATTGATAAACATTGATGAGATCCCCTCTCAGTCTTCCTTTCTCAAGGCTGAACAGTCCCAGTTCACTCAGCCTTTCACCATAGAAAATTTTCCTCAAAAAACAACAACAACAAAAATAGTTAAAGCAAAAGACATAACAGAAGATAATATTCCACATTATTAGGGTTTATTTTTCTTAAAGAAATATTGAAATTTTCAAGAAAATTAATGGTGCCTCCAGGTACCAGTTTTATAATTTCACAGCCACCTACCCAAATCTATTCCCATAGCCCTCATACCTGTAAGAGGGAGCTGTGTTACAGAAAGCCTGGCTTTTTATAGGACCTTAGGGTGACTATGTCTAATTAATCCCATCTGCATCACTCTCCTGAGACATTTCAGAGAATAATAAAACTACCCTGATCTCTTAAACCCTAACGTATACAATTTATTTAACCATCTTCTGAGAGTTTTTCCTCTTTATATAGAGATCAAACAACTTAAATGGCTCTTGTAGCTTCCATGTGCTGATTGACCATCTCAAGAAGCCTTCCTGGGGTACAAGTCGATGGGACAAGCCAAAGCGCCGTGGAGAGCTCACAGGACTTTACACAGGGGGTTCAGCCAAGCAGAATCCTGGGCTGGGGACTGGCAAGGCAAGAAGCTGCTATGTACCTTCACTGCTAATGCTGTCTTGGTGTTCTGTGGGCCACCACGTGCTCTTGGCATGCTGGAAATTGCAAGGACAGGAATCCACTAATTGTTCTGCTAATTTACAGCTTTGCAGTTTTATTGCAGGGCTGCCACCAAGACCGTCAAACCAGATGTTCCTAAAAATCAGGAGTTAGGCTGGAAGTTGTGGGGAGATAACAAATCACAGTTTCTATGGAAATACTAAGTGAGCAATTCCTTTCTTTTTCAAATCATGAAGACACTGTTTTCTGGCATTTTTCCCCAGAAACTTAAATATATTTTAATGTTCTTTAAGAGACTTTTTTTTCTGTAGCTCTAAAAATTGTTGCTGCACAGCAAAAACCAAACCAAAGCAATCCCCAGATAAGATCTGCAATAATATAAGTCCTATTTAACTCTAGTTCTTTCTTTTTGCTCTACCCAAAACTCTGCTTCAGAAGATTTCTATGGTGTTTATGGGATGCCTTGAAGAAGTAATAATTGCCTGGACAACAGTAATGCTGGACAAGAAAAACAGACATAGAGAACATCTGGGTCCCTCACTCACAGACTTTATGTGGCCTTGATCAATACCTAATATTTTTTTTAGTCAGAAAAACATTACAGGAATCAACTAAGATGATAAAATACACTATATTTTACCTTGTTTTCCTAAAAGGGGGAGACATGTTTATTCTCTCCTGCTGAATTATCAAGCAAGTATCTGCCAAAGATGCCCCATTGAAGGTAGTTAAGTATAATGCTTGGCAGCAAAGCTTTGGTGTAGGACCTGTCATTTGACCAGTGTTATATTTTGGCAAAGAAGTTATTCTGGCTCTCCACTTTTTATGTAAGCCTTACAAGTGCATTACAAAATACTTGTTGATTCACCTGTGATAACTTTAAATTATTTAGATATTAAATATTTACAAAAAAAAAAGAACAACAAAAATAAAGTAACTATGTATTGCTAACTGATTTGAAAGTGAAGAACAAACTCAATTTTTATTTTTTTTTTCTAAATATCTACCCCAAGAAACCCTGATGAAAGCTACAAATAACTATTTGGGGCAATCCTACTCTGAAATAGATACATGCCAAACACTCTAAAAGCTTAAGAGTGGATTTATAAACTACAGATGTCTCACGGGGAGGTTTTTCACTTATCTCAGAAGTCCAGGATCAACCCCAAAGCCAAAGCACACATCTGAAACACAGTGCAGATGCCTTAATTGAAAAAAATATACAAATATATACATTCCCACAAGGACTCAACCCTGCTCTCTCATTGACCTGCACGCCACTATTAAAGGTGGGGAAAACAGCTCTCAGTCCTGACCTGCTCCACTCCACTCTCCATCCAGCTGCCAGGGAGAATCTCCATTGATTTTAACCTTGTCTAACAAGTTTCCAATCTAACAGTGGTGGGTTTTAAACCTAAAAGGGAGGAAAAGTGCACTTATTCACATCCGTTGCATCGCTGCCGCGAGAGATACAGCCGAGAGTTTAATCTGAGTGTATTTCCCATCTCCTCCTGAGCCATGCTCTGTTTAAGGAGGCTGGAGGACAGCACCCACAGGCCACCCTTAATTAAGATGGCCAGTAGGTGCGCGCCTACTGAAACAGCGCAGTCAGTGGGCTGCCGCTTCCTAAAGCCTTTACAGCACTCAGCTTATCAATTTACTTGCAAATGGCTCCCTGAAGTATTAACCCAGGTTAATTATTCGTCAAATATGATTATGCGGCGGTAATGTAAAAAAATCGGGAAACGCGGGATGGAATTTTTCACTCCAGCGGTTTGGCAATTGTGGCAGCTGGTGGAGAAGCTGGAGTAATTACCAGCCCATTCCAGCCCGTGGATCAGCACTCTGGTTCAGGGCGGGTGGGGGGAAGGAAAAGCAATAAAGAACCAGAGGAGCGGGAATATGAGCCGTGCCAATCGACGTGGGGAAAATTTCACAGCTGCTGGTGGTGATAAATGAGAGACGGCGGCCCTACTTCTAATCAATACATGTAAATGCTACTCATTACAGCTTTTATACACACTTCTCAATTAGCCTTTCCTCCCACTGGTAACAAGGAATGTCACGCTTTCTGGACTGTGAAAGTGGTTCGGCACTAAGTTCACCTGCACCGGTGAGACGCGCGCAGCTCGGCCTGGCAGCAGGTGGTAGCAGTGGAAGTCTAAATTCCTCCTGTAATGTGAACTAAATGAAATCCCAAGTGTTGTCATTTAATTAAATGTTGGTTTTTTTTTTTTTTTAAATACCATTTCCTCTTTCTTGCAGCTACAATAACGCTGTCCCAGACACACTCATGTGCCTCCTTCAAATGGGGGTGGGGGGGGAAGGGGAGGAGGAAACTAGATAGATAATCATTTAGACCTGTAAGACCAACTAAGTTTTTCCTGTGAGAAACAAACACATAAAAAGAGACTAAAATGAGTCCTGCACTCTAAGAAAGAACTTACCTTTCTGAAGACCTAAAAGTTTCCCTGTTTCATACTCTCTTTCCCAAAAGGGTTATGCGCCCCCGTTCCCACCCTCCTGCAGGTCCTGGTAAGGACTCCAGGCTAAGAAGGCCCCCAAAGCTCACCTTGCATCTGGAGCAGCTGTTGCTTGACACAGGCCAGCAGAGAACTGAACAATAAATGTAAATACATCACTATGCCCCATCCTAGGATCCATCTTTCATCACAAGGCTTATATTTTTTATGAGTCACAAAGTCTGCTTGGTTCTTTGTTCATCCTACAAGCTAGCGCCCCAAAACCAAAAAGGAATCAACACAGGGTCCTTCCTCAGTCTGATGACCACATGTGGCCCTGACAGTCACCTTGCTTCACTGAGACCTAGGATATTTGATGCTTTTCCAAAGGTTCTGCTGTGGAAGTTAAGTGAATACGGAAGATGGGTTTTCCCTCTTTCACCTCCACAACCACCCCCCCATCCCCCCCCCGAAAAAAAAAAAATCTCATCTTTCTGTGGTTTTAGAGAAATATCACTACAAGAACCACAGAGCACCAAAACTCAAGGAATGATAAATTACTATTTTTATAAAAATCTAAAAACCTGTGGTTTTTACATTTGTGATTTTAGGAGTTGATGTTCATGAAGTTATACATGAAGTTAACACACCCTGCTCATGTGAACCAATACTGAGTACTTATTCTTAGGAACACTTTTTTAAGGGTACATATCTCTGAAAACATGGCCACTCACACATTATCCTTCAACTTAAAGAGTAAACTACCCCAATTTCACCACCTAAGGCCCGATTCATCTATCATCATCAACTAGATTCTTCATGCACATCCAAGAGCAGCATCTGACCCTGCAATTCAACTCACACACATAACCTTTCCACTTGAAAAACTACCATTGCACTTTTGGGGGAGCAATGTGCAAAAAATGCCACAGGACAGCGTCTTCAATAGTTTCTTACTGTACTTACTTTCTTAGTAGTTACCTAATTTTAGAGCGCACCACTACTACTACTTCTTACAACAAGCCACCTTGCTCTGTGCTGCTCAGTTGTCAATGGCATTTTTTCACCTCATCTATTTGCACTTCTCTTCCTCTGCATTAAAAAGAGGAAGAAAAATAATTTTAGAAATTTTAAAAAATGGAAGTTTCTTCCTTAAAATAATTGTGCCACATCTTACAGCTTTTCAGTAACACACGTAGACTGCAAACTCCAGCTGTAACTACATCAGCTTTTCTCATGGTGTTACCCACATCTGATACTGTTTGTTTCATGCACAAACTTCTCATGGCAATCAGACCCCAGCATCCCAAACCTTCAGGAAAAGAACTTGAGAAAGAACTTAAATGATGACTACATGCAACTCTGCTGCCTTCAGCACACCCCAAGCTTCACCTCTCAAGTTTTGCATCTCTCAGAATCAGGGCTTTACAAGTACCAGTGACCTTGTTTCCCATCAGACTTTCCAAACTTCTTATTCTGCAACTGTCAGTGCCACGTTTGGCAAATGCCCACAGAGTATTTTACACTCTCAGTTCTGAGCCCACCTCTTCATTATAAACACTGGAGATGCTTTAATGCTTTCAGTTTCATCGAGCCACAGAGGTGCTGATAAAAACCTGTACCATTAAAAACAACTCCCTTAAATGTATACATTTGTTCCAGACCTTGAACCTACTCTGACACACTCAGACCCAAGGTGCTTATATGGATTCACAGATACATTCTCAGAAACTCTCATCAGGGCAAATATTAACACTGCCTTTGATTTGGGACACCATTCCAAGGTTCATCAATTCTGTTAGGGCTACTAGACCGCAGCTGGACAGTTCTTCCCCCCTCAAAGGGCTGAAGGATGAAGTACACCAGGATGCTCTGGAGCTATTCTAGTATTACATTCAACACAAACAGCTGTTCTGGAAGTGGAAAATCCAGGGTTTTCTTTTCTTTCTTTCAGTGGATATGTTTTTCTAATAAAATTGTTTTTAAAAATGAATAAAGTTTCTTTCATGATTGCTAACCTAGTCAATACATTCTTCCCAATATACACATACACTAGAAAAATAAACATTCCTGTATCAGTTAAAGCAAATGTTTCCCACTGATTTTGAAGATATCAGAGCTGGCTACAATTTCCTACTGCTTACAAAAATCCACAAACACAGACCCAACCTACACAATAGAAGTTATTCTAGTTTTGTTGCCCTCGCTTGACAGGTAGAACTATGTCCTGTTATTCCACGTGCCTTAGAGAATTTGAGGCCTTCCCCTTAATTTCCCATTTATTTTCTCGGATTGTTTCCTTTTTTTCTTCCCCTGTCAGCTCTCCTGACATATCCTGAATTTCCCATAAAGTTTTCTTTGTTATGTACTCCCTGCTCTTCAATACATTACCACAGGTTTTTCACTAAGCAAATAAATCCCTGAGTTTTCTCGCGTTATTCTGAAGTAGGGACATGAATTGTTCTGCCCCGAGATAAGTTTAAATATACTATCTGTTTTTTTCCCCAGGTATCTTAGATGCTGCATTTATTATGCCTGCAACTATGTTATTTTATAACTCCTCCAAAGGCTGAATTCCAGCTTGCACAAACACAGATCACGGGCGCAGAGCATACGTGAAGACAGGGTGCATGCTGGCTTTTGCAAAAGCTGTTAATGAGCTGTACTGAAATGGTTGCTGTCACTTTGCATTGGATCAGAGCAATCTGTACAATGTAAGGAAATTAAAAGCTCCCAGTGGCAATGGATCCTGTTTCAGTCATTAGCTGCTAGGGAGTGACAGAGACCATTCAGAGGACCAGCCCCCTGTGAGGTTCTTTGGTCCTCAGGGGATTCACTGCTAATGCTGTTTTATGCCCCACTTCTTTGTGATGCAGAGTGAGCACAAATGAATTGCTATTTAATTTATTTATTTAGGTGCAGCTAACATTGCAGAGGAAACAAAAAAAAAAGCCCACCACACTTGGGGGCGGGGGTGTGGGGGGGGAACCCACAAAGCACAGATGCATTAATCTAACCATCAAGATGGCCACACAAGCCATTTGGTGAATGCCTATAAACTACCTACGTGCATGTCTGCAAGGTAGATATATTCTAATACAATGAATATCAAATATATACTTCCTAGTCCTTTGCTATTTTCTTTTGAAGTAGGTCCACTGAGACTGAATTAGAAAAGCAGAACCTCCATTAAGTCTTATTTCAGTATGAGACATATGGGAGAAATATCTATCTATATTTTAACAGAGAATCTGAGAATATTTGCTTCAATCTTTGTGTTTCAAAAGAGAACGAATCAGGCAGAAGGACAGAAGGTTACAGATTAGTCCTGGTCATTGCTCAAAGAGTGTGGGTTATAAATAATAAAGGAGAAAAGGGTGAAGGACACTAAAATATAACTTGGGGCCCACAATGGAATAATCAAAGCAATGAATCTAATTTCAGCTTAAAAATACCAAGCGACTTAGGACTGCATGTCTCTGTGCTGCTCTCTTCTGAAATACAGGAACTGATACACTAACACACATTTTTGACAAGTTCCATAAGGAGAACAAGCTAAAATGTCTTACTTTTTAATGCACTGTAGATGACAGGAACGTTTGTGAGCATGTACATGTATGCATATATACTTGTATGTATATATACAGCTATAGTCCATATACATCCTTTAAAAGTTCCATGCTAAGCAGAAAAAAGTAAATTGTCTTGCTATCTGATGCAGAATAGATGACAGACATTCTATACATACCTGGTGTGTGTATATTCACATATTATACACACCTACACACAATTTTTTGGGGTCACTGAGAGAGCTGCTCCTTAAAGGGCAGTAGTTGGGGCTAATCCTGTAAACTGCCCTATGACAGTTGCAGATCTGACATAGTTGCAAGAGGTGGCATATTAGGTGAAGTGCTGCAAGGTGCTGAGAGGCAAATATCTTCAATACACAACCCATCTCCCTTGTGGGGAGAGGGCTCTGCTGCTAAAGAAGCAGTCGCCCTCTGGCAGGATCCGCTTTGAAAGGGTCTTCTGCAAGATTGGGTTTTAGCCAGATAACTCAGAGTCAAAATGAGGCAAGGAAGAAGAGAATCACTCAGTGAGCACCTTTAAAATTATGAAAGGGTCTGAAAGATAATTTTCTCCAGCCTCTTGGTTCAGAAGCTAGTAGGCCTGACCCCTGTGTCTATCCCTGTAATGGAAAATCCCACTATTCCAGCAGGAGCAGGCCATCTGTTTACCCAAAGTATAAGCTTTCCTAAAGACCACCACTGACTATGGGAGATGAAATTTACAGACTACCCTGTGGCTAAGGCGATTTTCCTCCTTCATACATCTCATGAAAATATACTTGGTGTTTCATGTGCTCAAGCAAAGTGAAGATCCACATCCTAACTCAGATCACCAGCTCAAAAGGAAAATGAGATTCTAATCGAGTACATAACAACAGGGAAATACCACTACTGATGTTACTGGGGCTTCAGGGGTGCCACTGCATAACACTGAAGTGAACAATGGCGGGATTTTAATGTCCTAACAAGAAGGAAAACCGAGGTGTGGAGATGGGATCACACAGCACAGCTTTGACTCCACAAGGGCCCACCATAGGACTGGGACTTCTGGGTTCCACATGCAGGTCAAGTGAGAAGGCAGCAGGGATCCTCTGGGCAGCCAAGTCATTGCCATGTGGGTAAAATCCATTTTCCTGGGGATTTTGGTATTATTTCCCAGAGCTGTTTCTGAACCATAGGAAGAGGTAATTTGATGTAATGACTTCACCAAACTTGCTCTCTAGACACAGTGCTTCATGCCAGAGCAGCCACAGAATTATGGACAAGCAAAGGCAGTCATCCTGCTCAGCTTCTGTACACCTGAGATGAATTTCACTGGTGGATGCAAGATAGATTCCTCCAGTACTTTAGCTGCCAGCATCTAACAAGGATGAATGTGAAAAATAATGATAGGTGAGAAAAATTTTAGCAGATTCTAAAGGAGACATTGAGAGGACATCATCTCACCAAATTTTGTTCCAGTATATTAGAGATGAGCCATATATAAATTAACAATGCTGGACAATACATACTGCCCTTCTTTTAGTTCAGGAAATGGTTCAATCCTGAAGGCTATAGTTACCTTATCCTGAAGGCTATAGTTACCCTCAGGCAACCATATGACATGGAAAATTTCAGTTTGAAGTTCAAAACCTTAAGACTGCAGCTAAATAAAGTAAAAAAAAAATCTGAAAAAAATGCTCATATAGTGGAAAATATCAGACAAATGTTGCTTCATGAGTTTCTTCCAGTTCTTAGGACCTAAAATTTTCAGAGCCATTCTTAGCTAAATTTGCTCCTCAAATGAAACATGCGTGTACCTGTACACAAGTGTGAGTCCTGTGCCCTTGCTGAGAGTTCTGATGGCATGCCAGAGTAGTTAAGAGAAAGCTAATCTCATACCTTCACATACACACACACACAGGATTTTATACAATGTCTGAAAGAGAAAATTGCCAGATTTCTGTCTTTGACAAACGTGAAATTGTACAAATGTCAGAACGTGTAACTGTAAATAAAATAGAGAAGTAAAAAGCTCAAAATAAAGGTCAGTGAGAGCTGAAATTCTCCCCCCTAGACATAATACAGTATATAAAGTTATTACCAGGCCTTCCAGGCCCTGCACAACTTTGCCCCTTTCTACATCTCATCTCAGGTTGCTTGTGACCTGTGCTTTGGCAGTTCAACTTACCTATCCACTATCTAAGGTGTTTATATAGCCCCCATTAGTGTTGAACTGGGAAAAAATCTCCCAATCTTTTAATGTTTTTATCACTGTGAGACAGGGACAAGCTATTATCCCTACTTAAGTCAGATGGAACCTAGGTAAAGCAAGGATAAAGCACATTTTTAAGTGCTTAGACTCTAGTATTAAGCTAAAGCAGAAACTCTTAGGAGAAAGTCCATGTAGCCACATCAAACTAGCTTAATTTATATTCCTTCACTTCCTTCTTTTATTTGATCCTCAACTATACTGAGTGTTCTCCCCTTCCATAGCCATTTTCAAAAGCGACTACAACAGACTGCCTAAAACTCAGGGAAAAAAAAATAAAAATTGAAATTAAACTTTTAAAATCTTACTGATCAGATTTTTAAAGTAATTTCAACACTTGGCTCTCACACTTGAATAATCTAGACTTGGGTCACTCCCAAACAGCTGAGATTTTGCCATACATACACAAGCAATGTTTTAAATACTTGCAAAATTTGAGCTGGGCCCTCAGTGTCATAAGAAGTGTGAAAAGTATGGAGAAGCTGCAACTTAAACCCTGGATTCGTGATTCCTTAGGAAGACCTTCTTTGAGGCACCATCTCCTCTTCATTATCTGTCACAAAATAAGTTTATTCACCCAAGCAATTGCACAAGTTTGGATACTCATTAATTTATTCCTCTGCCAAGGTCTTATTTCGTACTAATTTCTTGCTGACTGCTACTGCCTGCCTCTGAAACTTTGAGTTCAAGTGAAATAATGTCATTCTACACATTAAAAATTAGAAGATGGCCACCAAAATATAGCTTATATCTTGTCTATATAAAGAGTTTCTGGTTTTACCTTAGGTAACAGATTCCTCCCTGGCTGAGCCTGCCTAATCCCAGCTCTGTAGCAGGAGTCTGAACTCTGCTGTACAACCAAGGAAATGCCAGAAATCTTCAGGTCATTCAGTTCAATTTTAAAAATAGACAAATTAAATATGAACATAAATGATAAATTCTTTCTCCTTCCTAATTCAAATTAATTTTAAACTTCCTCTGAATTTTTGAGCACCATACTGCAGGTTTACTTTTTCTTCTCACATAGATCAGTTCTACAAGTTTTGACAGAGCAACACTGAGGCTTTAACTATAGGGGAGAGAAGAAAGGGAACACATTTGGCAAACAAGAAGGTACCTTCAGAGCATGACAAAAACACACTTGCTGCTTCTGTTGCAATAAATAATTTAAATATTAAATATTAATTACATAATAATTTGTAACATAGTAAGCAATAGTAAAACAAACAAAAAAAGTAATTTTATAGAATCATAGAATGGCTTGGGTTGGAAGAGACTTCAAAGTTCATCAAGTTCAACACCCCTCTCTCCCCCTGCCATGGGCAAGGACACCTCTCATTAGACCAGGCTGCTCAAAGTCCCATCCAACCTGGCCTTGAACACCTCCAGGGAGGGGAAATCCACCACTTTACTTTCCTAGGCAACCTGTTCCAGTGACTCACCACCTTCACAGTGAAGAATTTCTTCTTACTATCCAATCTAAATCTACCCCCTTCAAACTTAAATACATTCGCCCTCATCCTGACCTTTTAAAAAGTCCCTCCCCAGCTTTTTGTAGGCCCCTTGAGGTACTGGAAGGCTTCTATAAGATCTTCTTGGAGACTTCTCTAGGCTGAAGAACCCCAAGTCTCTCAGAGAATCTTCATAAGAGATGTCTAATCACCTTCATGCCTCTCCTCTGGACCCAACAGTTCCATACTCTTCTTATGTTAAGGACTCCAGAACTGGACACAATACTCCAGATTGGGTCTCATGAGAGTGGAGTAGAGGGAATCACCTCCCTCAACCTGCTGGTCACACTCCTTTGGATGGAGTCCAGTTGGCCTTCTGGGCTGCCAGCCAGTATAATTTTCAGTATTATCATCAAGATTCAAAGGCACATCTCAAAGCAAGCCAACTCTACGTAACCTAGCTGAGGCTGAGCAGATTCATACACCTCAGGTAGAAGTCAGGACATTGCTTTACACTCTGCTCCAATTAGAGGTTTGCTTTATAGCTGGGAGAGGTTAAGATCTCTCACTTTTTACTATTTTATGTAAACCTGGTATTCACTTTGCGAAAAGAACAAGTAATAGGAGGCCAAATCCTCCTAAAGACATGGCAGTTTTAGAAGTGTTAACAGGCAACTGAAACCCCTAAGGTCTTCCTCAGTGCTTACCACGGTGTTTTCAAATGTAAAAGCACAGAATTTTACTATGTAGCATTTCCATTAGCTTCTTAACACAGGGAAGATACTTTTCTTTCTAATGACAGAGCAAGGAAATATGATAAGCAAAGGTTACCCTGCTATTTACAGAGTCAACTACAATCCCCTTACACCTTTGACTAAGTATGATGTTCTCCAGTCCCTGTCCTGAGCTACTTCTTCCTAAAATTGTAAGCTACCAAGCATAGCAACTGATGCAGATCAGGAAAGGCAAGTATGCAAACAATATGAAAAGTTGCAATGATTGTACTTTATGGTAAAAAAAAATTCAGTGCCTGTAACATGAGTGACATTTGCCTTAGAAATGCTAGTTTAAGATCTTGCTTTATGCTTGCACAGCTTGCAAATTTCAAGGTAAATCATTCTGTACGCGAACCGTGAATTAATGAAAATTTGGATCAAATAAGGAGGCAACAACAAAAGGAATATACAAGCAATTGCCTTTTTAAGATGAATGCCCCTGGAATACTGACTCAAAACAATAATCAAAGTGCCTTCTTGTTAGCCTGTTATGCATATCTACTTCCCCCAAAAGAGCTTAAATTAAATATTTCCATTAATCTACCAAACACCACATCATACCCAACTTGTAGGGATGCTATGTCTGAAACACAGCTTTAGAAAATGTAGCTTGCTACTCAGTCTATTTTCTTTTTCTCTAAAAAGAAACATGAAGTGCTAGTACAGTATGTTGTGCATAAAGGGGCTTTATTAGAATAATCTCTCCCTAAAGATGCTTTAAGACTAACCCATCTGCTGACCCGTGAAGGGTAAATGCTAAATTCTTACAGTCAAATATTCATTGTAACTCTTTGAAAAAGATGGATGAGCTGTGGCTCCTCTTTAAATTACTGAAAGATGGATAAGTAGGTACTATCATCTGGAAGGTGATCACCATCACTAGGAGCATTACCTCCCAGCTGTTAAAGATGACTGAATTCTGACAAAGGAGGTTTGTTTACATAGCCATAAAACTGCTGTAGTATCTCTCTCCCTCTCACACAGTAGGTATTTATAACACTGCTCTCATGAGAAGGGAAATTTCAGACATTGCAAAGGAAGCTAGCTCTAAAAGTCTAGAGAGTAGATTTTTATTAAGCCATCTGTTTTGGGTTTTTTTCATAGAGCAACATAAGCTAATAATTAATTCACAATCTGCCAAACCTTTAATCTTAAATCAGGAAAGAATCCATTAAAACCATGACTGTGTATGCTTTGAAGCATGAAGCTTTTTCAAAACCCACTGAAGGCCAAACACCGTGAGTTTCCTTAAGCTGAGCCAGTGACAACAGTTCTGTAGCATATGGTGCCAGGGCTTGGCCCCAGAAGCATGTCTGAACCTCTGCAGGTATCTGGGAAGACCAGTGGGAATTTTTGTCTCAGGATCCAGCCCAGGGACTTAAACTCCATAAACTGAGCCCTCAAAACACCAGGAGCTTCATTTGAACCTGGAGAAGCTCAGAGACTAGCCCTTAGAATGTTGTAACTTTGCCACAGATGTCAGTCATGCAGGGTACAGAACCCACCAGAACTCATTCATCCTGAGCAAGGAGCTGAGAGCCTCTGTGGTGCTCAAAGAAGACCTTGGGCAAAATTCAATGTTTGCCTTTGGCTCCTTCTGTCATCTCAGCTCTAGACAGAGGCCAGATGCTGGCACTTATTTTGGCGTGAACCAAGAACACATAACAGCATAGTCTCCCCAACTCTGAAAATAAACCAAAAACCAAAGAAACATCCTACTTCCCAACCACTACCATTACCTTGTAAGCAGCAGCTCAGAATACTGCAGAGCTACTTGAGGGATGGTTTGTGGGTTATAGCTCATGAGCTGTGCTGGTCTGGCCTGTCACTGCATTCAGTCTTCAAGGCTGAGAATCACAGATGCTCCCTGGACCAGTGACAACTCCAGGGGCAAAGAACCTTCCTTAGACATGGAAGAATTATCCCACACAAAGCACATCTAAACAAAGACCTACTCTCAGTCTGGAAGCTGGTTGAGACTGTCATTTCAGTAGGACTGGTACTGTGGAGTGCAGATACAATTCTCCCTGTTCTTGCTGCCTTGAATATGAGGTGGCTTTCAGAGGTTAACCCCCAAATTTCTAACTATTGTTCACACTGCTTCCACAGGCTGTCCTGATGTCATTGACCACACTTGCCTAGTGGGGTATCTTTCAATGCTACTTTCAATTTGGAGAGGGATAGGGTATGTGTGTTTTCTAATTTTGTTTCAGGTTTGTTTACACTAAGATTTTGAGACACATTTGAGCCATACAACTGCAGTACTTGAGCCTCAGAATTATAAGTTGTGGTGGTTTGACCCTGGTTGGAGGCCAAACTCCCACCGAAGTCACTCCATCACTTCCCTCTTAGCTGGACAGGGGAGAAAATATGTATTGAGAGCCTTAGGAGTCAAGGACAGGGAGAGATCATTCTGCAATCAGCATCACAGGCAAAACAGACTCAAGACAGAGGAAAGGCAAGAAAACTGTCTAATTTATTACACTACACACACAGAGAAACCAGAGTCAGATAATGAGAAGTACAAACAGCTCTTAAAAAACAACCACCACCCCTCCCCTCTTTTCAGACTTGACTTCATTCATGATTTTCTCCTCCCCAGGATGGCACAGGGGAAAATGGGGGGAAATAGGGAATGGAGGCTTTAGTCAGTTCCTCATCAGTTGTTCTCCTTCTTGGGGGTGGCGGGGGGCATTTCTCTCTCTTTCCCTGTGCCAGCGTGGGGTCCCACCCATGGGAGACAGTCCTGCATGAACTCCTCTGAGTCCTCTCCCACGGGGCCTCAGCTTTTCACTAACTGACCCAGCATAGGTCACTTCTACAAACTCATCAAATGTCTCTCAGTCTCTCAGTCCCAGACTGCTGCCCCCAGCGAGTCACAAGCCCCCCAGAAAACCTGCTCCAGTGTGGGCCTCCATCTCTCTCTCGGCCTCTTATCTCTCTCTGTGGGCTGCAGGTTCGGCCAGGGGCTGGCTCCAGTGCAGGTCACAGATTCTTCCCTATTCCTCCAGCTGCTCCATGGGGGGCTCCTGCCTGGCCCAGGTACCTCTCTCCACGGACTACACATGGGGTCTCTTCATCCTCCTTGGGCTGCGGGGGGACACCTGCTTCACCCTGGTATTCTGCACAGGCTGCAGGGAATCTTCTCTCAGCGCCTCCTCCTCCCCCCTTCACTGACCTTGGTGTCTGCAAAGTTCCTCCCATCTTCTCACTCCCTTCTCTGGTGGCCAAATGCAGCTGTTTGCATTCTTGTATCTCTGAAATGTGATTCCCAGAGGCCTGTGACCGGCGCTGACTGGCCCGGCCGGCCTTGTCAGCAACAGGGTTTGGGAATTTGGTTTTGGGAGCCCAGCTGGGATTTACTTCGCTGGGCCTTTAAAAAGCTTCTAACTGCTTCCTAAAGAAGCCACATTGCAAAGCCACTACAGTTCTTTTTGACACCCAACATGATGCCATACCTTAATAAAAATATTGGCCAAATCATGTTTCTACAGCCACACACAAGACTATCCACACATTAAAGACAGAGATCAATCGCCTTTAAATTCTGAGCACATGCAACCATAAGTGCTAGAGACAGAATGAAAACCATGGCTGTTGGATAAACCCATGGCTGTTGGATAAACCCATGACTGGCCTTGGTATGTTTCCCTAAAGTACCAAGTTGACTAACAGCATAAAGAAATAAGGAATCATAATCTACTGAGTCGAAGCAGACAATTCCCAGACACATCACTTCAAGTCCACCTGCCATCCAGGATGCCTGTAGTATCTCTCAGGGTCACCCAGAGCAGTTTAACTCTGCTTGAATTATGACCACCCTCGTGTAATACTGGAGGAGTTGTTTGTAAAGTATGATACAGATAAAAAGAGTAATTAAATCTGATGTTAATTTAACATACACAAGGAACAGATGAAAACTTTTTCCTCATTTCTTGGTCTTCAAGGCCTATGTGCCTAACTGTATGAAGTGCTGCTCAATGATACTCCAAAGTTCTTCTAAAAAAAAATATTTATTTAGGAAAGCTTCAAAATATAAATATAGAGTATGCTATAAATGGCAAATAGATGATATTATTAAAATCTAAAACACTGGTGTAGGTCCCAAGTGACTTTGGATGAACACAGTACCAAGAAAATGCAAACAAAATTCGAGAAGAACAAAGCACCTGTTTTAAAACTCCAAATATTTGTATTCCATAGCATAACCTCTGCTGCTAAGCTATAGCTGCACGTTCAACCACAAGCCTGCTTGCTGTGTTACAGTCTTCTGAGTACCTGAATTTGACCTCCAAACTGTGTAACACTTATTTATTTTTTTTTAAACATAGGAAACCTAGAGTACACTAAGTGCTTTACCCTTACCATCTCATTTTGTTCTCTCTTCCATATGACCCTTGGGTGTATAGGTTATAATAACTCTGTTTCAACTCCTATTACAGTTAGTGCAGCTGTGGGAATCTAACAGTCAACGTCCACGATATCAATAACTACTGCATTCTTAATCAGCAGGAACTAGCTAAATGATATAAGCAGGTGAGATTAGAAGACTTAACTGTCTCCATCTTAATAAACAGAGGCAACTTTTCTCTCATCACGATGTTGGAGGAGCCATGTAAACACGTGCACAAGAAAAACAGTGCAGTCTTCTTTAAAACATAAACATTTGCATTCAAAGCCGCCTTTTGTGCATCTCCTCAGAGATCCAATTTAATTTCACCCCTGGAAAATGTAATGATTTCCCTTACTCATCTGTAAAGATTGCATGATAGTTAGTTTAATAAATTTCACTCAACAGTTTATACAGCAGATCTTATTTATTCATAATTGTTTAAAATGGGAGGTGTTTCACAAGCAGTAGTAGGGAAGCAACTCCTAAAGATATATCATTGCTTTAGTTTACATTTCCCATAGCACAGCTCACCAGGTCTATAATGTATTTTTCACTCTCTAGTGTTTGCTCAAAGACTCTCAAACACAATATAAATTCCTCTGTCAAACCACACAATTATTTTTACTAATCCATTGAGAATGGCAGAAGCTGAAGCATTTGAACTGAGGCAGCCCAGTACAATAATCTAAGAGTTCATTCAAGCAGGTGCAGGAAGTGTTATGTAAATTTCAACTAACTTCTTTTTTTTATGCACAAGCTCCTCACATTAATATTCCTCAGGCATAAAATTCATTCCTTTGACAGTCACCACTAAACCACCATAGCCAGTTATCACCTGAGCAGTATCAACCCATACAGGATACAAATGGAACATGTTTTCCTAACTACTTTAGTTAAAAGGACAATAGCTGAAAAAGACAACCCATGTTTAACCCACAGAAAAAATAATCAGAACCAGTGGTGTAGTGTGCCACAGCCACCATCAGCAGAGACTCCTGGAGAGTTGGCCCTGCAATCCAAGATAAGCTTGAAAGGCCGTCCCCCAAAAATTCCAAAGGCCAGGAGAAGTCAGAGTATGAAGATTGTAATTAAATTTTGGAATGAAGGTGGTCTTCCTATCCATAGTTCATTCTTATTTTAATTGAAAACTAGTATTAGAAAGTTTTTCCAGAGTGAAAACCTGTTAATTTCAAAAGCTCAGAAGTCCATTTACACCCATAAGACCTATTTTTAATACAGGTCCTAAAACAGACAGTGTAATCAGTCTTCACAGGCTCATAAGGCTGAGAAAGGTGGGTCTGAGAAGACAGCTTTCCCCACTACTTAAGGTTACAGGGGAAAAAAGAGCCCTTCCACACATCAAACTTCATAGAAGCAAGCCATACAGAGGAGTCCACAGAGCATCTTCCCTTAAATGTGGGCCACACAGATTGTGAATACAGTATCATGCCCTTGCTGGAATAACCTTCACATATGCCACTGCTGAGCACCACTGGCACAAGTAGAGCAACAAAGCCTGCCCCACTGGTGGTGTGCCTGCCAGTGACCAGGCACACTTCATTACAGGGCTCCTGTTCAGCTGCTTATTACAGAGGTAAAAAGAGAATTCACAGTTCATCTCTGACTGCCAGTGGGAAAAATGATTGTGTCAGAGACATGAGTGCCCCAAATCTGATGACCTGGGGCTTCTCCCTGTATTCCCTTGGCCATGAGCTGTTCAACCCTTTCTTAAATAGCGTTTAATCTGTACCAGCCTTCAGCCCTGTCTTTGGCCCTGCCTCCTGGATGAGCTTTGGGTCTAGACTGCAAGCAGCTTTTCTCCTGAGCCAAACATATGTCTGTTATAGGCTTAGCTCTTGTCTTGTTGTTGGCACCATTTCCATTTTTTCTTTTCTAAGCACCCTGGGTAGGCCTTGGACCCTTTTTCAAGCCCCATAGGACTCCCTCCCCATTAGTGGGGATCACCCTTCACATCTGGCTCACTTTTTAGGAAACAGTCAGCCTTACTGCTCCTTACAGACATTGAACATAGTCCCGACAAAGATATCTAGTCCTCACAAATCACTCACTACTCTGTCTGCAGCAAGAAGACTCCAGCAGGAAGCTAAAAAGTCATCTCAATACTGGATAAACAGTTTCCCACCAAGCCACTTCCCCATCATCATAAAGATCACATACCATTACTCCTTTAGAAATGTTTCCCTTCAGCAATGCTGTTTCAAGTATGAGACCATTCATCCATAGTAGAGGCTCTTCTCATCCAATAGACACCCAACAACGTGGTGGAGAGAACTTTTCATTGATAACTGCACTGAATTGACCAACAACAGAGTCATACCATTTGACTAGCAAAAAGACTCATAATGCCCCCAAAGTCCAACATCGAGGTCTAAATTGCCATCTCACCTTCCAAAGGCAACAACCAAGTAGGGTAACTGCCTTTACCACACTCAGCATTCCCCAAGCAGGCTCCACCATCCTAGACTCCAACCCAGCTCTTAAAGTCCAAGCTATTGTTGCAGCATAGACTTTTTACCTCTAGGTTACAGGAGAGTTCAACTGGCACTGCCTGAGACACACAAGTTAAATTGAAACTCGGAAATATGTACATTAAAAGGGGACATTGAAGATGAATCAGAGAAAATGTTCTGGGTTGAGTAGGATGTAACATAAAAGTATGTTTGTGAACAAATATCAGGGTTTACTGTTAAGACATTCTGAACAATTTTTAATTATCTAAGCCATAGTTTTTATTTCAGCTCTGAACGTAATGTACTGTATTAAACTTAACAGTAGCAAGAGCAAAGGTTTATTAGCTAGTTTACAAAATCTCACAAAACAGGTCAATAAAGAGTAGGGAATGTCAGCTAAAACTGTGACTTACAGCAATACATGATTATAAAAAATAAATGGGTTTATGGGTTTTATATTGCTGTGCTGCATTTGAGATAAAAACATAATCCCAAAGTAGAAAAGTCTTTCCTGCATTGCACCATGGGTAGATGTGTGTTAAGTCGGCATAACATTCACATCCTGCAGAGATAGCGTTTTGCACACATTCAGTCTGGGTGTAAATGACCTTAATGAGGTCAGAATTAGTTCTTGTGTGATATGAATAGAGGTCAGATACACACAACCTTTATTAAATTAATATAAATAAGCATTCCCTCTAGCAGTAGGAGGCAGTTCCATCCTATATAGGTAAATGAGTGAACAGGGAAGAGAAGGATCACCCCACAGGTTTTGTTTGGAATCCTCCAGGATCCCAATCCTCCCAAAGGAGAGAACAATCACATCCCAAAGAACAGGTTGGCTTTAAAGGCTGCAAATAATTCTTGAGTTCTACAGCCTTTCTGCTTTCCTAGACAGTCTCCAGATTTGCCAAACCCTCGTGTGGGTTTCATTCGGCTACTGTGCTCTTGTTCTCTCTTCTCAGCATCTGAAGGTGCTGCTTGGTGCCCAGATCAGGGCATAGTAGGCTGACCACAACACTTCTACCCGAGTTACTACATATTGCCACCATCCTAGGCAAGCATCCCTTAATTTCCCTTGACAGCTCATCATCCTTACAGCAAAACTCCTCTCGATCGACTTACAGGCAACGCGTCCCTCTCACACAGCCTGGAGTAGGGGTTTACGTGAACTGCAAGTAAGCAAATTGAGAGGTGAGTGTGTAGGCATTTACTGCTACTGACTTTGATTCTATTGCTTAAGATCCTACTTAAAAACTTTAAGCAATGCAGCATGGTACTGCCATGACAGTTGAGACTCTGTCATGCATGATTTCAACTAAGATCACTATGCTTTATTTTTCTTTTACATAAACAAACACAGCTCATGTAAACCACCATACTTCTTGCAGCTAAGATATGCAACATCAGCAGCAACTAATGTGCATCACAAAAGTCCCCTCTTTGGACAGTAGCAGTCCAGCAAAATGACCTACAAAAAATCATTCCTAAATGACTATTGATTGTTTTAGAAGCACTACATTTATAAGTTGCATTTTCCAGCAGGAAGGCACATTTATATATGTTCTATCTGAATCCACTGTCATTTGTCACCTCTCATTAAACAAGCAGATTTGGCTCTTATCTGCACTTACATGACAATTCTCTTTAAGAAAAGGCATGTTTTCTAAGAAAAGGACTGGAAAGATTGGAGAGTTATTTCAGAACCAGCATCACAGCATGTGAACAGGAAAGGCCAATGAGCGTGTTCTTCATCATCCCCAACACATCTCCCCATATATTCTATGCATTTTGTGACATCCTCAGTAGTTAAACCAAATTGTCTTTCTGGAAGACTGTCAAATAGCCAGTCTTTTCTGCTCCTGCCTCAATACACAGTCCTCTCCAATGAAAGGAACAAAAGGCAGTAAGACAAAACCCATCTCCTCTCTGCAGCCAACTGGAGAACTACCTACATTCAAATGCCACAAATTCCATTATCCTGTTATTTTATACCAGCACCTGAGCTTTGCCACAGGTGGGAACCAGTCTTTAGGCATTCATGTGTCTACCACTAGGTTCATGTTGGAACCAAAAAGACCCTCTAACAAAAAAAAAATCCCAACAAACTACCCACAGTATTAAATTATATCAATATCAAACTATATTCACGAGGCTTCGTTTTGTCTAATTTTATAGCTTCTACCAATTAAGACTTTGCTTCCTATAGATTGACATTTTAAAGCTATATGCAATGTCACTTGTTTTCATCAAATTTTGACTGACTTTATTGCAATGTATTCTGAATCATTTAAGTAGGGAGGGTCTTTTCTGAATTCACTCCTGGGATGGATGAAGCACCTGAAACCTTTTGACCCTATTGTACCAAACACATTCAACATGGGCTTCTAGACTTCTAAAAAAGTTTTCCCATCTTTCTAGAAATTGCAGTATGTCTTCCCACACACAACAAGGACAGCAGAAATGTAATATTGACAAGTAGCCCAGAATTCACTGAAATTATTCACAATTTTCAAAGTACAAATGAGACGACAACCTCCAACCCCTGACACTGCACCTAATCACAGAATTGAAGGGGTTGGAAGAAACCTCAAGAGATTGAGTCCAACTCCCTGCCAAAGCAGGTTCCCTAGAGCAGGTCACACAGCTTGGGGTCCAGATGGGTCTGGAATGTCTCCAGAGAAGGAGACTCCACAACCCCCTGGGCAGCCTGTCCCAGGGCTCCGTCACCCTCACCATGAAGAAGTTCTTTCACACATTGGTGCAGAACCTCCTGTGGTCCAACTTGTGACCACTGGCCCTTGTCCTGTCTCCACAGGCCTCTGAAAAGAGGTTGTCATCTCGCTTGGTCTCCCACACTTCAAATGTTTATAAACATTAGGCATGTTTCTCCCATGTTAAGGGCTGGTCAGTGTCTTCAACGCAACTCAATGCTCCAGTACTTGCGCTTTTCAGGGATGTAGGGCTTAAATCCTGGTGTCAGAGCCTGGCTTTTAGGGACCAAAGTCACATGCAGTGACAGAAGTATTTGCAAAACTTTCTCTTGTTACCTTTTTAGTTTCCTACTGTATGTTTCTGCCTGTGAGGGAAGAGTTGGTGAAAATCATTTTAGAGGAAACAGATATACTTAAAAAATATGGTAATGATTTTAAAACACAGTCACACAAATGTATTGCATAGCTACAGGTTTCATTATTTATTTAGTAGCTACTTCAATAATTTCAGTAATTCTACTAAGCCTGAACAACAGCTGCACTTCAAAAGAAAACCCACAGAAGCATTCACAAAGCCACCTAAGTGCAACTTTTTGGGCATGTGCTTGTCAGGGACTGTTACCTTGGATTATCCAATGTTTGTTTAGCAGAATCTTATCAATGATTTAATGAGCTGTTCGTTGGGCAAGAATTTTCTAAGAGGAGATGCCACAGCCAAAGGCACAGTTTGAGAAGAAAAACAGCTGAACAGTAACAAGAAGGTTGAATTGTATCTTCAGAAACACATTTATGCATGCTTATGCACTTCCATTTACCCATGAAAACAATGCACAGGCATCTCATGTAAACACTAACCCAGAAGCACACACAATTACTCAAAGTGTCATTGTACAAGAGCTTAAATAGGTACTTTACCTAAGTGCATGCTCCTCCCAGCCTCTTTGCATGTTAGTGCAGGCTTTGGGGGAAGATGCCTTTGTATACACTGAAAATGCACAACTAATGTAAAACATGCTACTTCAGGGTTTTTCAGTTCTATTTTGAAATTAACATTTTAACATTTATGTTTTAGTAACACAATCCTTGTGCACACCAACTGCAGTCCTACTCCTCACAACTTCAGAGGTGAACTTTTCTGATGCATGATGCTCTTTTCTCTAAAGCACCAGGTAATTCTTGCCAAAACAGCTTAGCTTCAGAAAGCAGCTGGGTGCGAAGCACAGAGCAAATCAATACAATTACTTTAGCAGAAGCTACTACCTATCCCTGTTACTTGTAGGAGGATAGGTAGAAAGATAAAACACATCCATAATGCCTTAAACACAGTGGCTTTTCTATCTTCATTTATGGGAATTCATTTTCATTTCCTGGATCCTACTGTGAATGCTTCCAACGGAGAGCACAACAGCTACAGTTTAAATACTTCTTAAACAGAGCTGTTGCTCAATGTGGGGATGCTTGGCTTGTTCACTGGCACTGAGCACCTGCATGAGCTTCCCTGCATGTATCCCTACAACCTCCACACTTTGGGGTTTGAGAGCAAATGGAAAACAATTTAAAAGACCTTGAACAGTACTTGTTGCTTGTGTTCATTTTCTCCATGTTCATGCCCTAGAGGGCTGCCAGGTCAACATCCCAACACCCAGGGGAAGAAGTCTCCTAGAGCACCAAGGAAGGGACTGAGTAAGGAAGATGTACAAGCAAACGTAGGCAGATGAAAGCATAGCTGCAGTTATGTGGGTGGTCCTGTAACTTTGAGGTCACTCTTCTCTCCCCTCCCCATGCACAAGAGTATTTCAGGATCTGGTCTTTAATGGGTACAAAACCTGGAGCAATTTCACCAAGACAGTGATACACAGCAACAAGAGTTGATATGAGCCCATGCAGTTGTAATGGAATCGATGTGAGCTGGCCCACAGAGCTGGTATAACTCAGCAAGTAACTCCCATCCTGTTAGAAACCAAATTCTATCCAGAATACAAGCCTATTACAGAGGCCACTTGCACTGTCCAGTGATACTATGGGTCTTGCACAATTACATTCATGTTGCCTTTTGGTCACATTTGCCCTTCAATCTTTGTCACACCTTAATGTTTTGACAGTGAGCATCCTGCAAAAGGATCAGTTCCCTGTCTTGCCCCTCAGTCTCTGAGGATGCTGGTTTTCCACTGGACAGTGTGGAGCAGAGCAGAAGTGGATGCATACAGAAGCACGCTGATGTGGAAGCAGCCTAAAGTCCTCCTCCAGAATAATTCAACAGGGAGGAGGCAAATTTGTGAATATAGACAGGCTTTGTGAATAACGCAGGAAAGGCTGTTCTGTGAGAGCAAAACATGCTGTTTATTCTGGCCGTAACAGCCTGGCAGTTTAAACATCTGCAGCTGTTTAAATGCACACTCACTTCTCCTTACACATTCCCCAGAAATAGTGCCCACTACATTGATATATTATATACACAAAGGCATTTACATGTGTAGGAGAGCAAATTCCTTTGAGAAGTCACCCTGCACCGCAGCATAAATACCGTCCCACTGAGGTGGAAGTTGTTAGTGTATCTTACCAGTAGGTCAGCCAGCGACTCCATCTGTCTTTTTGACAATTTGTTCACAGCTTCCCAATTCCCTTGTGGTTTCTTGTCCAGTGAAACCCCTTGGAACACACCATGATTGCAGGTTACCTTTTACTCAGTATTGTGCAAAGGCAAGCCATAGAGCAGGGCTTTTTTTCCATGAGACCAAACGCACATTCCTTCACAGTTCCTTCCTATCAGTGCTGATAAATTCCCAATTCAAAATTCAGCACAGCTCCAGCTGAGTCCCTCAGCAGTAGCTCCTTTTTAAGGGTTTAACAGCCTCACATCCTATTGGTTTCAATGGGAGAAGAAGATACCTGCCCCCCAAGCCCACCCCATGCTCCATGTATGGCTTGTATACTGAAGCCTGTTTCATGCACAAGGTACACTGAGAGCCTAATCTATTCATTTTATTTTCATTGCTTAAATCAAGTAAGTCAGAAATTAGGAAAGCAGTTTTACTCTATTTCACCTTTCTCTACCTCTTCCTGCCAGATCCTTATATTCTCTTAGCAAAAAGAGCTGTGAAATGCCAACTCTAGAGGTGGCGAGATCCAGATGATATGAAAATAATTCATACACACCACAGAAGAAATCCTCAGAAGGGTTTCACTCATGACATCCAATACAGATGCCAAAAAAATGCTTGCTAAAGCACCAGTCTTGTTTTCTTTCCTGAAAAGCTGGAAGCCTGTGCAAGCAAAGTGACCGCACGCTTTAAACAGATTCAATATCCTCCACAGGACCTGACTTATGCGGTTGAAACTGCAGGGAGCTGAATTCAGCCCTCCCTCATCTTTGGGGGATCCACACTGAATTCAGCAAGGCAGTGGATGTGAAAATAAACACAACTTTTGGCCCACCCATCTCAGTGAGAGTTTGAGCAGAGTGCTAAGACAGGCAGATTAATTATTATCATTTCAGTTCTTGGTCCTGTACATAGTTTACCATGTACCCCAGGGTGTGTGTGTGCAAGATAATCCATTTAGGTTGCAGGAAGATTTGGATTTTTTTTAAACCAAATAAAATGTAAAGATTCTTAAAAACAGTGATTGTTTAATCTTCACCACATCCTTTTTTAATATCTATCTTTGTGTATATTGATGATGGACATATTACTAGAGACATAAACATGTATGCAATTTATGAATAAATATACCTATACTGGAGGTCCACGCTCAAAAGCTTGTTACTGACAGAGGTTTAAAGTTTGGTGACTACTGCTTTACAGTTGTTATGGTTTACTCAAGAACACTGGCACACCAAATTATTTCACTAGGATTAATAAAATTGGTTTTCAAATGCTCTCTCTCATAGTCAGTACTTTCACCAACAACCTATGCCCTATGAAACAACCAAAAGAAGGGCTTCTGCAGTCACATCCCCTTCTTTGCCTCTCCAAAACACAGAATAAATGCCCCTTGATTTGCAGAAAACAAAGATACCATCAGTAGCATGTATAATGCCCTAGTGCAAGTTTGCAGAGTGGAAAGGGGAAGGAAGAAACTGAAGAACAGTTAGGCAGAACACTATCACAACTCTGTTTTCCTGTAGGAGAACACAGTCCAAAGAGCTGCCCACACCAAAATGAATGGGATATAAATACAGTGCAAAACACCCATGTGCCAAACAAAACATCTCCCATGATATACTTTAATTGTATCATCTGTAGGCATCTGTATTAGTGCTGTACTATTGTACTCTGTACTCAGAGGTTTGTCTACATAGGCTGTTAAAATGACACTCTTTATACTGGTATTATTCTGAATTCAGCCTCCTGAATCTGTAACAAAACTGCTGAGGATGAAACGACCATTGAGTGAAATCACAAGTAACAAGTCTGAGTGGGCCAAGATTTCACCCTCGGAGCTCTTGAACATCCCACTCTCAAAGGGGAATGGGAAGGTAAGAAGGCATTTTAAGGTTATATTAAAACAATGCCATTTGCAGTATCTCACTCTTCAAAATATTTGCTAAATAATAGAGTGTGTGTTTTAAGCAAACTTCCTTTTTTCTTTAAAAAACATTTTTAATGCTTCAACAGTGTATTACTAAATAAACTGACAAAACATCTCAGAACTAACATAAACGTGCAATTTTAATGCCTTCTAATCACACAAATCAGCACAAGATTTTTGTACTTGTGCATGACCTTCTTCAAATTATCCCTCCATTTTGGCTGAATCAGAATGAGCGTGGGCTATTTGATAAAAAAAACACTAAGTGTGTGAAATGAGGGGCCCTCATCGCTTCTGCCAGACTCCTCTTGACAGAATGATGATAGAAGCATCACATCCCTGGGAGAGTAAATGCAAACTGACAAGAGATGAGCCTTTAGATGTTGAATATAATCTTGAATTGTGCTTGAAGTGTCTTATTATCTTGTCTTTTGATGTCTGAAGGGGTGGCTCATTGTTAGAAAAAGGAAAGCCCTTGCACATCTTTGCCATCTTTAAAAATTGTTTGGCCTTTAACAACTGCTTTTCCAACTAATGTCCATTTCTCCTGACAATAAATATGGCAGGTCGTCAGCAAGTGACAAACAATTTACTTTACATGCCAAGCTTTTATGGGTTTTGAGAGCTCATGTGGAAGCATATTTTAAAAAGCAGTAGGAAATTAGCACCATTACAAATGTTAAGATGGCTGCGTGTGTGCAGTTCGCTGTGTGGTTATTCATTACTGCTATGTTTCTGTTTTAAAGTCCTGTCTTTCCTGTATTCAGACTGTTGTTAAAGTTCTTTATTTATCATTGACTAAAAATAGTCAATGAAAAATAAAGAGCAAGAAGCAATTTTCTTCTGCTCTAAAAAAAAAAAGCACTATTACAGATACAGAACATGGGTAATGCATAAAATCATATTTATTAATCATAACAAATCAATACCAGTAGTGGCATGGCACAGTTTACCTGTATTGCAGACCCTCAGAATCACATCACTGTTTTTCCACCTTCAACCAGCTCCACTTTTTTATTTTTTTCCTTCTTTTTTTCACCCCCCCAACCCTAAAAGTTTAATGACGAATCAGATCAATATGATTCCTTAGCAACTAAATCACAGGCACACTAGTTTTCCCTGTCACAGCACCAGTTTTGCCAAAGCAGTCAAGTTCTTTTTTCAGGTCTCCGTCACTCTGAGAATCCATAAGAATTCTCAAATGGATCATAAACTGTTACAGGGTTCAGGTTATTGTATCATTATAAAAATGTATTGATACAGTACAGATGACAAGACATGCAGCTCTTGTGCTAGTCTATTACAACCATCTGAATACCGTAAGAAATATCAGATATAAACAAAATAAAACAGTCAGCAGTAAGCTGTCTTTTAGGGAAACCTTTTTTTATTTTTTTTTTTAACTGTTTTAACCTGGTTTGAAATACAGCAGTTACATGAATGCAAAGAATACAAAAATCAGAAGAATGGGTTATTAAAAATAATAATAAAAACACCCCACCTGACCAGACCCTAGGGATTTTTTAAAAATCACTGCAAGAAAGGGCCTGATTCTGTTCCTACTGATAAGTGTGAGTGATTTGCTCCTGAATTTTCAGACAGGAGTATAAAACAAAATCCACCCCCTACCCCTCCCTCTCCCTTCCACTACAGCCCCAGCAGCCCCACTGCAGCCCTTAGGAAGATGCACCAGGTGTCGTAATACGCCAAAAGCACACCAGCCTATACACCAGACAGGGGTCTGCTGCCACATGCAAGCTTCAAATATGTAAAGTGCTACTCAAAATACACCGGCCATCCTTTCACACAACTGAGATAACAGCAATGTGAGAAAGGCTCAGCCCCCAAACTCAATCCCTTTGAGGTCCGGGGTCACAAGCTGAAGTCCCACAAATCCAAAGTTGCTCATTGACTAGGACATCTCATCTGAGTAAACCTTTGCATCATCTGGTCCCGCTTTTATTCATTGCCTCATAAAAGCAAAGAGATGAGGGGGCTGGGGGAGAGTGAGCAGGACCAGCTGATTGAAAGATTTTTTTTTTCTTGTCAGCAACTGTTATGAGAAGGTTCACTGTGCTGTATCCACGCAGTTAAAATAAGGAGACTCTGAAAGCAATGCATCAAATCCCAGCAATAGAGTCACATGAGTTTCCTCCGCGCTCTTCGACCAAAGGAAAAAATCACAACTCAAATGACTTATGTAGATGCTGTTACTACTGGATATTATAGTTAAATTTACCATGTTTATGAGAGTAAAGTATATTCAATTAGTGGAAAAATATTTTGAAGATATTTTCATTTTCTGATTACTTCCAGTTGTAAATTTCATTTTTCCTTCAGAGAGATTTGTAGCTTGCAGTCCCAAATATTTATGATTTCAGGCAAGGAAGCATAAGAAAGGAGGAGAAATATCAAGCCTGTACATTTACAGTCACCTTTGAGCTCATATACATCCGATTTCTTCCTCCCTCCTACTTTAATCACCACTGATTTTTCTAGTCATGTTTTTCTTTCACTAATAACTACCTTTTATGGTCCTTAATTATTTTTGCATGCCTAATTATGATAATCTGCCCTACCTGTCACATAAAAATTCCCTAAAAAACTTCACCTGTATAGAAGCTTCACACAGGTTACAACACACTGTCCCTGGCTGCAGAAGGCGAGATGCCGCTCCTGCCACAGATACTGCCTGTTTCCCCATGGCAAAATGGGGGGGGGTGGGGTGTGGCATGGCAAAGCCTCTGAGATACACACACGTACCTGTGTGGTGTAACAGAAACCCATAGCAACCCCAACTGGTTCAGTATTTCATCTTGTGCTGAAGATGAAGTCACAAATAAATAAATAAATAGACTAGAGTGGTTGCTCCTTGCTGCCAACGTGCTTGCTCAGCTGATTTTGCCTCCAGAACATGTGAAGCTGTAGAGCAGTGACCACGGTAGAGAGGTGGAGGCCACAGACCAGCGTGCGACTATCAATAGGACAAACACCCACTGAAACCTACGGTCAGCCTGGTACGTGGTGGGAGACACCTGAGACCTGTCAGACTCTGGCCTCATGTTTTTTCAAATCACTGAGCAAACAGGACAGCTCTACACCATTTGAATAAACCCTAATTGCATGCAAAAGAAAATACAAGAACTGCCCCATATTGTATTTACTCAAGGGATTGGACTGAATTCAAATGTTGTTTAATGATGTTTCTCCCTTTCCAGTTAACACCGAGGCGCTCTCATGAAATAATTACACACACTTAACAGTACAGTATATTAAAGTATGTCTTAAGGTATATTTACTGAAAAGCCATTCTGGCTTCTTGATTACACACAGGTTTTAGCCCACTCAAGGAGCAACCCCCCTCAAACAAAGCGTGGAAACCTAAAGCAGACCTTGACAGACAGAGGCAAAATCCATACAAGTAGACCTGAGCAAGAACTGCCCGTGCACAGCTGTGTACACTTCCAGCTGTGTGCACACTAACAAGCAGAAGAAGAGAGGGGACCAGCTCCAAACCTGGCTGGAAGGCAGGAGAGGGGTGGGAAAGCAAGCCAACACTTCTGGCTTTACTGACCCTCTCCTTCACAGGCTGTGGCGCTTGTGGGTGAAGTAATGGGCTGGGCCGTATGCCCACGGCAGGCTGGGAGGGGACACTCTTCATATTCTGGTAATAATTCTTTTTTCAACAACTTAAACCCAAGACTTTGAAAAACAGGATAGGAGACTGAAGTAGAAAATGAAAATGACTTAATAGAATCTCTAATGGTCAAACCATAGAACCACTATCTGAACAGAAAGGCACAAAGACGTTTTTAAAAGCTAGTATTAACGCGCTTCTACAAACTCCAAGCTAGTTTTCAAAGAAGTAATCTAATGACAGATTGCTGAAGTAACCTAATGATAGATTGCTGCAGTGAATACTGTCCTTAATGCAAGAAAATCTTTATTTCCTATTTGTGTAACTTGGAAACTTCTGAGTTACATGGAATTTTTTTTAGGACTCTTTTTTATATTGCATTTTAAAACCCCATCAGATTGCTGTCACACTGGCTGATAATTATTAAATTATTAAACCTATGAAATGATATATTAAATTGTATACATACACAATAAATATTAAATAATATATTAATTTGTGTGTGCATGTCTCTCTATATATACACATACACATAACTCTTGTAACTACTTTGAAGTAGCACGATTGCCCTGTTTTTTGACACGTAACATTTTCCTAAGACAAGTTCAAATAGTTCAGAAATTAAAATGATGGTTTACCTTTCTGAAGAGAAAGGACATCTAATAAGAAAACCAAAACTCACACTCTCCCAACAACTCTTCTTGTATATGCTATAATAAAAATAGAAATCCAAACTCCTTTTAGGGATAGACAAGCAGTAGGAAAACACACACATTTTAAAGTGGCAGGGGTGTGGGTTGTGCATTGAATTGGTAGATATAGATATGCCTGGAATATCTAGAGAGCCTTCCCCATTTCAGTCTCTGAAAACAGCGGATTTTTTTAGCCAGCTGGGCCGAGGTGCTATTCTTCTCCAGATAACCTCTGCCTCTAAAGCAAAAGGGCTTAGTCCTGCTTCCGAGAGCATCAAAGCAGTATCACAACATAAAGCAGGACATGTCACAATACAACTCTTCCTTTGTTTCATACTGATATTGATTTTGGGGTTTATATGGTAGAAACAGAGGAAAATGAGACTTTACGCTAACAAATATCAAACCATTTCCACGACAAAATAATATTCCTTGAAACCCACAAACAAAAAAAAAATCATGACACACTTCATTTTATTCTGCTTTTGCCCCCTGTTTGGCATTAATTTTCTCATTTAGTTGTCATTTTAATGTAACTTTTACCACTAAACTCACTGGAAATTCTTCCGTAACTAGGAAAATAGTGCTATTTTTGTAGTACTAATGTTAGTACTTGTGGTAGTCCTATAAAAAGTCAGAAAATAAACCATTAATAGAAGAAACATTAATATACTGAATGCACA
Organism: Heliornis fulica; assembly: GCA_013399135.1. Lineage (NCBI taxonomy): Eukaryota > Metazoa > Chordata > Aves > Gruiformes > Heliornithidae > Heliornis > Heliornis fulica. The sequence goes on along the minus strand of VXBZ01001019.1, from coordinate 73,493 downwards.
ACTAAATCCAAGTAGGAAAAGCCGTAAAGCTGATCCTTCCATCCTCTGACCATCTCTCCCCAAAATAAGGGACCACAGGTGATGGATGCAACACAAGCAGCAGCTTAGCAAGGAAAAAGAATTAAAACAAAGAAGAACCCACAAATGTCAGAAAGAACAAAACCTGGAAAGGCAACACAACAAGGAAACCCAAGCACTACATAGGATATTAAAGAGAAAAATGATCCACAGGAGAATGGCAACTGTTACTATGAGCTTCCCACAGCTACCTCTGCCTTTGGATATTTTTAAAAAATTTATTAACCTGACAGCGGGAAACTTTATACAGATTGCCCCTTGACAGGGTGCCAGCTTGGTGTAAGCACTTGCTATCTCTTTGTTTAGCATAAGGAAATCAAGAGAGGTGTTAAGTGGTGCCATGTGCAGATTTGGGCAAATCTACCTTTGCCTCTGCCTCACCCACACATTTCCACAGAGGACTTGTATAACCACGTGAAGTCCAGCAGAAATATCCAATTCTCCATCCCTCTCTTTTCCACGTTTGCTTCCTTTTTAATGTGCAAGTGTCTGATCTATTATTAATCTCAAAACACAAACCTGCAAGGATCTCAATCAAAGAAAGTAACAGCTCTTTCACAAATTACCTGTTTACTGTCTAGTAGCCAGCGAGTCCCCTTTGAAAGAGCCAGCCGTTTATGTTGCTTTTAAACAGGTTTGCTGTTATTTTTATAACTTCAAAGATGGGGAGAAGAAAGATTAACTAATTAAAAATGAACTATTTGTCATCCAGTCATATCAATTGCATACTAGTATTTAATTCTTTTTTTTTCCTTCTCTAATGTTTTTCTGTATAAATATATTATGCAGAAATTCAGAATTCAGGCCTCATGTAAGAAACACACGGCATACATTTAGCTCAAAATATTTAGCAAAGAATTAGAAATGCATGAGAACAAAACGGATTTGTCTTTAAAAAAAAACCCTACAAATAACTTTCTCCACACTTAAAATAGCTTTAGTTGTTTGTTTGCTTTTCTAAAATACACTGTCACAATTCAGGCACAGCAAGAGGAGACTTATTTATTTTCCATATGAGCAAGGGATGGGGGCTGCAATATTTGCCCTTCATCAGCCCAATATTGCTTTCATCAAAGGTTAAAGGAGTAAGACTCGGTCTCCTCAGGGTTGGAATATACGTGCTCACATCTGCACCACCACAGCCTGAGCTACCTGCAATACCTAGGCACAGCAGGAGCACTGAGCTAAGGATGGATTTTCTGTCTTACCATCGCATCGTGCTTTGTGTTTAAATAGTCATAACATCTTTTTAGGCTTTAATGGGCATTTATTCCCCGTTCGCAAGTGTATCCCCCACTGACTGCAGTAAGAACTCCATCAGGGAACTGGACAATAACATTATTCAGACTAATTATTTAAGTCTCTAACTGTTTGCAAACACTATTTTTAAATGTCCATATTGAATATGTCCTTCAGTCACAATCAATCACATAGCCAGATCTTCAAATCCTTTGAAAACTTATTCATTAATTGAGACACCACTAGATTCTAGAAAATGGATTTACAAGCTTGTCTAACTGCCCAGTTCTGTAAAAACATGCCACCCATTAATGTTTGTCACTGACACAGTCTTTGTAATGAAATAGTGCTCCTAATCCACAGATTACTTGCTTTATTAAAAGTATCACACATTCAAACACCAGCAGGATTGGTCCTATCATAAAAAAGCATCCACAATGTGGAAATTATTGAATAAAATTGTGTGAAGAGACAGGAATCTTTATATGCAGATTAAAACATATTTCATCAAATGTTTGTTGCATCTAAAGGAAGGCTTGGATTTCAATACTGACATCATCTGGGCCACAAACTTCCCTATCAGAAAAGAAATATTCACTAGAGCTTTAAAACCCAGCAAGAGCAACAAACCCACACTGCTTGCTTTCACTGAAATTACCAAACCTTATCAAAGTGCTCCTGACGGGCAAAGATCTTATGGCCTTTAAAATTTGAGGATATAACCAAAACACCGAGAATCATCCTTAAATACACTGATGAAAAGAAAGCTCCCAGTCTGAAGGCCTTTTTTTCCCCCCACAGGCTAGATATGCTGTTAATGACGATAATGTGAGCTTCCTCACAGCAACCTGGCAATGACCTCTGCTCTGACCTGGAGAGACCACTGTCTCAAGAGGTAAAAGACAATTTAGTCCTTTATCCTTTCTAACTGAAATGACTCCAGTGCCATATATTCTAATCAAGGCAACTGATATAAAAAAAAAAATTGTTAAAAAAAATTTAATAACATATGTTTCCTTAAAGAGCAATACGTGTGATCTACTGGCAAAACCACATTCAGCTAGAAACAACTTCTACCCTGTTCTGCTACACCATATATGTGTACACTTATATTGAAAGATGCCCTCCCTTCTGAAACATGGGTAACAATATGGGAAAGGAAAACTAAATCCCAAAGCCAATGCAGGGCTTTGAAAATAACCCCTTGTTTACGGAAATGCGTGCAGATTCATTTAACTCTCATGTCTCCACTCTATATTTCATACACAGCACTGGGGAAAAAGCAAAAAAAAAACCTGGTAGTGAACCAAATGAAACCAGAATCTTCGGATCCAGCACAGGAAATCTAAGATTTCATTTCACCAGAACAAAACCTTGCCAGCAAAAAAGAAATAAAATAAAAAAGGCCAGCAGTCATTTTTTGTGCTGTCCTGCAATTATTAAATAGAAAACACTCATGCTCCACAATTACAGGCTTGGTCTTGCAGTCACTATATACTTACAGCTTGCTTTATTTCAGAAAGATTGATGTATAGAACTAGAGGATAAATCTAAAAGATCAACTTTTTATGATATAGTAAAATTACCTTAACATACAAGTGCATTCCCAGCTTTCTTTTTATCATCAAATTATGTCACAAATTACCTTCAATTAAGGAGGAATTAAGGACAGGACTGAACTCCAGGAAAGCCAGCCTTAGCCCACAGGGGCTTCTGGTGCTTGGACTAGCAACTTCTCTCCTGGGATTTTTACTGTATAGAGAATCTTATGCATATATATGTGTGCATATATATATATACACACACATACACACACACATATCCCTGGTGTCTATACCAACTTCTGAGCCTCAATAGTTATGATATTATGCAGCTAAACATGAAGGTGTTTCGGTTTTTTTCTCAATTTCCTTTCAGACCAATACTTAATAACTTATTCTAAACTTGTCTAATGATATTGTATAAAATGACAACTAGGATCAAATCCCAATATGTTTATTGAAGTAAAGCAACTCCTAACATTAACAAAAGCTTTCTTGAGTAAGAGCTGTAGCATTTGGTCTGGGTTACTATTTTGAGGCACGCTGCAGAATAAGACAAGTTGGTTTGAAAATGACACCACCAGGAATGTCAACAGGCAGATTCCATTTCTCTGTTTCCTAATTATATCATATGGTTATAACAGGAGATACTCTTTAAAATGTTTGTGAAGCAGTAAGTAATACACCACAATGTCTCCTGCAAAGCAGCTTTGCTTCACGCATCTCAGAGAAACTGGGATTTCCGTAACCAAAACACGTCGGCTGTGCTAATTCCACACTTCAAAACTCTACTTGGAGCTAATGTGTTTCAGGACAGAGGCCTTCACCAACGTTTTGCACCTCAGAAAGTACTCTTCACCACGGTTTTTACTCCTGTCTTTTCACATGATTTCAGTATCAGAAGCCTTGAGCATGCAGGTATGCGGATTCCAGAAAGCCCCAAAATAAACACACAAGGGGAGGATTACAGATCCAGACTGCAGGGCAGCCTTCTCTTCCAGGGGAAAAAACCTCAACAAACCCTAAAAAAAAACCCTCCCACCATCACCAGAAAGCAAGGCAGCAAAAAACAAGCAAGCACAACCCCTCTAATCACAGCTGCTCCTGTCATCACTCACAGGTAACAACTGCACCGCAGTGACAAAGTGCATCTTCCCAGACACCTGTGCACCAGTTTCAAGTGGGAGCTATTTCCAATCATCACAAACTCATCCCAGTTTGTCCTGGGATTTCTGAAACCTGAAGAGCTGCACCACTCAGCTGCTTTGTCACTGATAGCAAAGCACCCTTAAGAAATAAAAGTTTATGCATTTCTAAGTCAAAAATAAGTATTATTAAATGTACCCCTGTTCTTTCCACACCTGCAGCAGGGAGTGTTGAAGAGGGGCCATTTTTAGGATTAACTGTGCTCTCTCCTACCAAAACCAAAAAACAATAAATACCCACTGTTTCTATGGCATGCAGTGAATTAGCAAAACAAGGAAGTTTGAGAAAAAGGAGGTGGATTTTAGGAAAAGGTGCAGGTGATCAATACAGAACCTTGCAGAAATAAGCCCATCCATGCAAAGAAACTAGGAAGAATGTGACTAGTGAGGAGAAAAAAAAAAGCTCTTTGCATCTAATCACTCAACTTTGTTCATCTATATGAAGGTAAGACTCATGAAATATTTGCTAACATCAACAAGACACTCAAATGCTAGTCATTCATTCCAACTAAATCAGTGCTGATTTCCACAAATATGCAAAAAAAAAAGTGAAAATAACAATGTAGAAAAAGTTTGTTCTCAATGGACCTGTCTCCTCCCCTTCACTTTCTAAAACGCTCCTCCCTCTCCCGCTCAATAGATTTTGGGGAAATTTTCACACAGCAAATATTTAATCTTGTATTGTAAAAAGAAAATTATCTTAATGACATGACAGAAAGATGGAGGAGGAAATTGTTGATGCCTATGCCATCACATCCCTGCGAGTCCACACATAATTTAGTTCAGAGACTGCGAAGAGGGGCCCGGAGTATGCATTCCTAACGTGCTATTCATAACACCACACAAAGAAACAGCTACAGAATAATCTTCCATGCTTATGTATCAAAGCATTAAACAAAACTTAATTAGTTTAAATATCTACTGCAAATCTATCTTAGGGGATGCATCTGCAACATAAAGGCTGATCATCTTTATTTAATATAAATTTCCTCAGTTTGCTCCTCAAATGTATCAAAATAGCCCTACTGTCTTTTATCTTCCAAAAGTTACTACCATCAGCTGATAAGGGCTGTTGCTGTAAGATCTGTAGCATGCCACAGCTGTAACAGAACCCCGATAAACGGTACATAAGTTCATACTCAGGCAGTTCAACTATTCACTTACTTCTGTTTACTTGGGAACAGCTTTTTAGCAGTACAAGGATCTAGAGAACACCTCACGCTGGCAACAGCACAATATATTAATTTGTAGCTTTTTCATTAGAGCTTTTAGGGACATAAATTTTATTTGCAGTTCAGAAGGAGACAAGTTATTGTTGCACACCATTTCCCACACGGCAACTCTAATGAAAGTATCTGGGTATATTTCACTATCACTCTAGAGCATCCAAATGCCAATGGCTCAAAAAATATCCTGACTTTCACTATACAAGACTTGCCTGATCTAAAAACAAACAGATATTTCAGTACTCTAATTAAAAGTCCAGCTGCTGATTCTGCATATGTCTTGTTATATTTAATGCATGCACCCTAAACATTTAAACAAATACATAAACACAAGTGAAGATATTCATACTATTGTAGACAACTAATAGCACTCTGAATTTTAGACATTACAATTCTTTTCCTGGATGAAATGGACTAAAATAATTATTAGATGCTTTTTGAACATTCAAACTGCTAATGGAAATCATGCTTTCCATGGAAACAAAGATTACTAAGAGGGTGCTTAAAAATGGATGTGATATTCAGTAATGGTCATTACTGCAATCCAGAAATTAAATTTTAGGATTTTTAAATTATTACTATTATTTTCCTATATCTGTAGGGAAGTTGCTTAGTAAAACATTTTCTGCTGTGTCTTTTAGTAAGGGGTAAAGAACAGTTTAAAAGAAAATTTCATGTATTCTTTTGTTTAAAAAAAAACCCTTGCAGCTCCTACTGTAGCTGGAATGCTGAAATATGAACACTGCTACAGATTTATTTTCAGATTATGAAATCAAAATCTCAGAAAATGGGATCTCACTCTCTTCCCCTTAAAGCTGCATTTTCTTTAAACAAGATCTCTTGCCCTTCAACTTCCACCTCCAGGATTCCGTAAAATAAAGACCCGGTCCGTTTGCATTAAGGTTTGTCTCAATTCACAAATGGAAATAATTAAAAGGAACTCCTTCAGGAAAGCAGTCCCTCTAAACACAAAATGTCACTGTGTACCATATAGTGCAGCTCCAGCTCAGACATCTATCAACATCTATCACTCAAGCACGCGCTTCAACAACTCTGCTCCCTTTTCTGATTAGAGATCAGAGTTGCTTGAGTTGGCTTACAGGGTGTCATCCGTTTGAATGACAGATGTCTGTGTTGGAGTGCCACTCTTGCTGCTTTTGTTTTGATTGTGAAAGGTTTCACTCTTCTGGCACAGTTTAGGATATTTAAAAATAAATAAAAATGCAAAAGGTAATTTCTCTTTGCACAGGGCTTTAGAAGAACTATTTAATTTCTAATTTAAATTCCAAAAACATTAGCTCCATGTGCAGTACCCTTGGTAGCCTTTGTTTACTCAGTACAAAACGCTTTCTACAGGAATGTTACAGCTTTCTTTAGTCACCTTTATCTTTACAATATAAAATGATAACTTTCCAGTCTTACCCAGCCTCAGATAAAGCTGGTAGTCTAAGAAACACATCAGCACCTAACAACAAACGTTAACGAACTACTCCAAGAAAATGATCCCCCTCCCCCCGTTATTTTTACATTACAGACCGTGGATCAAATGGAAACATAAAATATCTGCAACTTGCATAAAATAAGTTCCTTGTTTACAAAAGTTTTCTGGGCTGACGCTGTCATTCTGGTAACCAGTTGCAAAGGGTGCAGCGGGCTGCGTGCCTGCACGCTCCACGCTACTCCTTCGTGCTTACAAGAAAATTGAGCAAAAGGGAGAGAGGGGGGGAAAAAAAAAAGAGAGAGAGAATGGGGGGAGATTGCTCTTCCGGACAACATGGTAGCAGTGAAATGAAATACCTAGACAGACTTACCGAAGAGCTTGCTGGGAGTGTCCTCGCTGTCATTTGATTCCACAGGCGCAAGCAGGGGCTCATTCAGCTCGTTGTCTGAAGTAGCTGCCTTGTCCTCACCTCTCAACTCTGCATTCATTTCACTCCGCAGTGACAGCAAGGGCTTACTGACTTGTCCAGCTATCATTGGATCCTAGGATGGGGGGGGTGAGAAAAAGAGTGAGGGGAAAAAAAAAAAAAAGGGGCAGTTTTGGGGGGGGTATACTCTCTCTTCC
>VXBZ01001019.1:39445-66100 GCA_013399135.1 Heliornis fulica | reverse complement strand
CTCTCTCTCTCTCTCTCTTATCTCTGGCTGCTCCTGCTGTTATTGCTGGCTGCAGTCAAGTGAAGAGCTATTACAGATCCAATGAGTTTTCCATTACTCCCCACCCTATTAAAGCTCAACTAGCATGTGAGAGATTCAGGATGCTTTGGAGGAAAAACTTCTATGAAAGCAACATAACCAACACAGCTTTAATTGTGGGATGTGCTTTTTGTGTGTGTGTATGTTTTTACACCTCTCCCTGTCCTTAACATAGTAAGAGAAGGAATCCCTGTCTGCTCCAACGGCACGGAAGAGGAGCGCCCTGCGAGCGCTCCATAGTGATTTAAAGAGGCATCCTCAGCTGTACAACATTAACAAAACCAAACCCACCGTTTCCAGCATCGCAGCATTCCTGTGAAAACACACAGCAGCAAGCCCCTGGTTCCTCACAGACATTCAAGACAGACACAGATTTCTTCTAACTACTACTGCCTTTGGGATACTATACTCTAAAAGTCCATAAACAGAGACAAACAGACATTTTTTTTTCTTTTGAAAATAAAAACACAGAAACCATTCCTTAAAAGATAAAAATTAGGGAAGATACTTACACAAACAGTTTGCAATTATTCTTGTGATTGGGACATTATATCCACCATAAAACATTACACACACATATATTTTTTAAAAAAAATTTTTTTCTTGATGATTTGGATCTGATTTATCTTCTCATTGAGGGCATTTGGGGGTCAGGCATTATTCCCAAGCACGCTCTATTATTCCGTTTGCAAACTAACAGGAATAATATCATGACAGCATGGAAACCAGAGTGGAAGAAAAAAAAAAAACAACCCCAAAACAAACCCCAAACCCCCAAATAAAAGGAAAGGAACGAGTGACCTTGTTGTGCTCTCTGGCAGCTATTTATCGCAAAGTTCATGCCTAAATGGTTCTTATGCAGAGAACAGGTGACCAGCGAGCAAGTAGGTTGGTTAGCATGTTCCCTCTGTCCCGTCCTCACATTGGTCGATGTTTGCCTATGGGTTTTTTAATGTATTCATGTCTGAAAAGTGAATTTGATATGACACATGATAATCTATGAAAATGTTAATCAATACAAATAGTTTAAGCTGTCATCAAATGCACTTCTTTAGTCAATACTCATATTGCTGAAAACAATGTCACTGTCACCAGGGCTTAATTTGCACAGCACTTAAATATTGGACTCTGTGCATCAATGCACTCCTCTTCAAATACTGTAGGTAAACACATTTTCTCCCTATTTAAGGCTGAAGCACTCAGCACGCATTTAGCTGAGCCGAATCCTCCCTTTTGAATACCTTGATAGGTCCACTGGAGGGCAAAATTAATACTTAATTGAATCTCACAGTCATCAAAATAATCAATACTTTTTTATTATTTATTCTTTACAGTCTGTTGACTGTTTCAAACCTCTAAGGGAATGGTGGAAAGGATTCATGGCTTTGAAACACTGTCATTTAACAAGGTAATTTTCAGTGGGGCATTAGGGGTTGTGAAACATATAATAAAACAAAAATGGTGGCTTATAATAGGAAGAAAGAAAAGAATTATATTTCTGCCATCTAACAAAACAGGATAAATAAAAAAGCAAGTGCGAGAGGGAGAGGGAGAAAGGAGGGGGGGGGAGAGGGAGAGAAAGACTGGCTTTTGAAGGGTTTTATCATATCAAGAGCAGAGCTGAGCTTTCATAATGCTGACATTTCTCATCCTGACAATCCTAAACAAGTGGAAAGGATGAGATCGCAGATATCATCTTTCATCACATTCCCCAGCTTAAGAACCAACATGACAGCTTCTCTCCCCTTTACACTGTTAATTACTAAATAAAATACTGCTCTCTGTCAGCATTAGATTATTGCAGATAGCAACCACAAACATTACTCCATTGTTTTGTTTTGCCTTTTTTTTTAAACCAGTGATACCTACCTTGAACTCTTCAGAAAATAAATTAGGCTTGTGTCTACATATTGTAAATATATGAAACATAATCAATTTAATCAATGTGGTCAATCCATGTTATCGTCAGGCTAAATTGCTGGTGATTTATTAACATTTCATTTACTGTATTTATTAGCCAGCAACAATCTGAACATTTCTTAGATGTTTCTGGGGAAGAAAAATAAGTTAACACATTTATTTTGCAGGTGCTGTAAAAGACACCTGACTTGATTTGCCTCATATTCATATTGCATTATGGATGGTCAGTTATCCAGACAAACATTTTGTTTGTTTGCTTCCATACACTAAATAATACATTTTATCAGATTTTGCAGCTAAAGGTCATTGCAAACACAAACAGTATTGTTTCAAAGTCTGGACTCCTGCCCTCAGTTTCAGCTGTTTGGAACTAACAGAAAGAGTGGTTCCATAATAAATGTGAATCAGGACAAAATTTGACCCTTTTCATCAAAGTGTTTTGGGGAGAGAACTAATCCCGTCCACAGAGATATGCTGCTAATCTGGGGACTAACAGCACTTTAATGGACAATGCAGTAGGACTCTAGACTAAAAAGTCTCAGGTGCTGAATTTTGAAGTTGAATATATGAAAAAATGGCAGGAAAAATAATGTAGGAAATCTGACAACACTGGGAGAAACCTCAGCCCTTAGATGTCAGTGAATTCCCAGTAACTTCAACAGGGCCAAGATTTTACGTTATGTACGTTAATAATTTGGCCTCATCTGGAGCACTTTGTTCATTGCTGGTTAGCCCATCTAAGATAGATACATCAGAAACAGATGTGCAACAAGAATGATAAGAGATTGAAAGGATTGGGAATGGTTATGGGAAAATTGAATAAGAACAAGCATGATCAAAGTATACAAAATAATATATGTCAGGGAGAAAATTTAGATCAGGAACTATTCACCCTACCTCATCTGAGAAGAGAAGGGGCCTCAAGTTAAAAAAATCATAAATATAAAGGAGATTTGTCCGAACCATAAGCAGAAAAAACCTGTGGAACTCATTGCTACAAGATGTCACAGATGTGTACTGCAGTAAGCATCAACATCATCACTCACATGGCTGGGCAGCCTCTTAGCAGTGAATTTAAAACAGCTTTGCAAACACAGAGGCAAGGACTATAAAAACTGAAATAACAAGCTGCTGCCACCTCCCTCATTTGGTACTAGAACCTGTAGTTAACCCTGAGGGTAGCACTCTCTGACAGGTGGTAAATAAATGACAACTTTTTCCGTGAGCAGATGAGGTATGGTCTCAAATTTAGTCTACATGAGGACTAAACGAATCACTTAAAATAATGGGTCCAGGGAAGGTTTGCTTCCTTCAAAAACTTTTTTTTTTAAATAGGCATTTTTAAACTTCAGTAGTGAAGTCCAGGCCTTCAGTTGCTTTCCATCCTTAAGAAAGCATCTCCTGCAATGGATTATACATGATCAAAACCTACTCTTTTTACAAAAAGCAGAATAAATTCTAATTCTAGTGCACATCAAGTGGCTTAGACTCCAAAGTTCCCTGGGGATGGGAGGGGTTGTTCCTATATTTCCCAATGGCATGCCTAAAAACTCTCAATTAGTTGCTATGCCAGCTGCAGGCCCAGCAGCCTTCTCCCCATGATCTGCCCACCTATAAAGCTCTGCCCAGGGAAGACCCAGGGCATCAAACCATGGAGTTGTATGTGCATCTTTGATGATTAATCCCATCAGTTTGTGCTCATCTCTCTGCCCCACATGTCTGTGGGCTTGAGACTCTGCATTTGGCTTCTGGAAGGTGTAAAGGTCAGATTACACTTTGCAGTTTAACACAGGATTGACTGACAACCACACAAAAGTTTTAGAATTTTCAATTTTGTATATGAAATGCTAAGAATGCATAAAAAAATCATCAAGATGAACTTTCTACAGAAGGTTTATACGCTTTAAAAGGCAATGGTACTTAAAAGGCTATAATATATCAGAATTTCAACTAGCATAACCACAAGAGCAAAGTTCTAGTTATGTGAGAACTAAGGAATTCAAATCCCCTTACTCAAAATATACCTGCATGTACCCCACATCCAGTGACAAATTTTACACACATCCCTCGCAGGTACTCATATAACTTGTCATCAATTTCTTGTCCAACTAACCCTGGTAATTCCAGACTTGCCTGTTTGCTGTGAGATTTCACTGACAGTTTTGTGCAGCCAGTGGTCCTCCCTGCTGTGTCTCTCCCTTAAGGCTGGTTTACACCTCCTGTAATTTGGCTGATACCTGCTACACCCCTGCTCAGCTCTACCACTCCTTGATCACTTAAAGCAGCTGTTGGGCTTAATTTAACAGTAAAAATTATGTGGATTTGCAAATGGAAATTACAGCTCTGGTTACACACCCTCTTTTAAAAGCCTTTACTTTTTGCTTATCTGCAGCACTGTATGAAGTACAGGAGAACATTTATCACTGCGTTAAAAGCTCTGCCTCTACACTTCAAGGGTAAAGGTGCAGTTTCTAAGCAAAATTATTTAGCAATCAAAGATAGCTCTTAAAGGAAACTATATGGGGGTTTTGTGTGAAATATGCCCCAGGCATAAATCTAAAAATGGAAGAATGGGCTACTTTTATCCTTAATGTAGGACTTGGGTGATAATAGGGCTTTATAAAGGCTTCAAACACTCATTTAGCTACTGGTCTAAATCTAGTACTTACTGCACCATAAACACTCAATTACTTTTTGAAATTTTAATTAAGTGAAAAAGTAAATCCTTTGTTTTGCTTTTTATTTTGCCCTTAATTTGAAATTACTTTGCACAGACTTCATTTCTCTGGCTTAGAAGTACTTAAAATCCGTTTTCTGAATTTTTTTCAAAATATAAAATAAATTCTGCCCTCCCTCCATGGCTCTTATCTTGCACAATCAAACACAGAATTATAGAATCGTAGACCCTCCTGAGCTGGAAGGGACCCATGAGGATCATCGAGTCCAACTCCTGGCTCCACACAGAACCAGCCAGGTCAGAGCATGGGACTGAGTGTATCTTCCAGATGCTTCTTAACCTCAGCCACGCTGGGTGCTGTGACCACTTCCCTGGGGAGCCTGTGCCAGTGCCCAGCCACCCTCTCAGTAAAGAACCTCTTCCTGACATCCAACCTCAACCTCCCCATCTCAGCTTCATACCATCAAAAAACGTAAACACCAATAAAGTTTACACTGTTCATAATTTATTCTAATGACTACACAAAAAAGTACTTGAACTGTCACTTCTAAAAAAATTAAGACAGCACCATAACAACCTTGGATAAAGCTATTCTAAGATATAACAGCTTATAGGTTTTGAGTGAGGAGAACAGTAGAAAGACTTTAGTGGGGGGGAAAGGATTGGTTTTGTGTCAATCACCAGTGAAATTTAGGATTACATTCCTCTAAGGAACTAATCCTTTCCTTCATAGTATCACATTTGGAGGTATTTAGGGGTTTTTTTTGCATAACTAGTTATTTCTTGTGGACAATTGTCTTTGATTCTTTCTTCTTTGAAGATTATTTTATCTAATATTTAACTAATGTGCTACTATTTCCACCCCAACCTATCCACAGACTGGTGAATGAAAACTGTATGAAAAAAAATGAAATCAACCTTTTGTCCCCTGCTAGCACCAGACCTTTGCTACCTGTTGGCTGTCACTTCCCTGGAAAAAGTTATAGAGAAAAATCTTCTCATTTTCTTCACAGCCACTCGTACCACCATCCTTTGATGGATGTTTCTCAGCAAAACAAACAAGACTGCTGATATATGATCACTGATCTTCCCTCACTACTTTGATCTTGTACTTCTATTAGCTGCATTACATGTTTACTTTTATTACCTATATTACTCATATTTAACTTACTAAAATCTCCAGTATTGCCTCACCTTCCTCTTACAGCAAAAAGCTGATATATCCCCAGCTCTTCTCACTCAATATATTATCAACCAAAACAGCATCCACATTTTTTCAGCTAAAATGGTATTTACTCTCTCCATTAAAATCTCTAGAAGAATAGATAGTTTTATTCTCCCTTTTCACAATGCTAGAGTGACTTTGCACTGCATTTTTCCAGTGATACTGGGGCTTCACATCTAGTGTCCATGTCGCAGTTAAAAATGAGCATTTTCTAGTTAAAAATAATGTAGCCAACTATCCAGTACCCAGTTATACTAACGTTAGTACTGAACTTTAACAAATTAATTTGGGAAGTTAGAGGCACAATCACTGCCCATGAGCATTGTTTCATTTAAACACCCTCTTTCTTCAAGAAAAAGTTCTTCAGAACTTTCTACCACGTTCAGGGCAAAACTGTACGAAATAACAGGAGTTGTAATTCTCGCCTTGTCCCAATTATAACAATTCCCCATTTAAATGACATCTGGCTTACGGGAAAGGAGCTTGTTCATCCATGCACACATAGCAGAAGTTTGTATGCATTCAGAAGCCAAGAGCCAGAGTAACTACTATTCTGGGATGCTATGATACTCCTCAAACCACATGTTAGATAACAGCACACAGCCACCAGGAGAAATAAGTCTGGAGAGCAGTGAGAGAAAGGAACCTTCTTCTAATTTAAGGTTCTTCCAGCCACACAAAACGCAACCCAGTTTTTGAGAAACCAGAAGATCAGGCCCTACAGATCATGACAGGACACAGGTGAAACAAGTAGGAACATTTTTAACTGGGACCAACATGCTGGAATAAGCCTTCAGAAGACTTTCCCACTCATTTCCAAGATCTTTTCCAACCTAAATAATTCTATAAGATCATTGAACCGAGATATTTCCAACTCTTCTGCCATCTGATCTCCAAAAAGAAGATGACATAGGACAGCTATTAAATGCTAAATTAGAAGATAGTTCTTATCAGGAACAAGAGTTTAACACATTTTCTTCATAGGAGTAGTGGATAATTCCCACTGTTCTGTCAGCTTCATTCTGCAGGGAGCCACGTCAAACATAAGAAAACATCCAGAATATTATGAGCCTGCAAGAATACTTGCATACCATGGGGCCAGCTTGCCAGAAGACTTGAAAAAAATTTTATTATGAAGAGGAAGACATTATCTCCCATTCAAAAAACCAAAATGAAACTTCTATAAAAAAGTATTCATCACTCGGGGGGTGGGGTGGTGTTAGGGTTAGTTGTCTAAAGAATCTCTGTTACAAAACCAAAAACTTCTCACTTACCCTGGAAATTATTTCACATTGGGCTGTTTCAATCTCTGCACTGACCACCTGAAGAAGACATGCTCCTATTTACTGAATTATTGCACTATCCTCATGAACGCTCTTTCATGAGTCTACCAGTTCTATAACTTTGTTTTACTTATATTTCATCAATATCTGTCTTGAATGAGGCTTAAGCACAAGGCTTCTCTTTCCAGATCATCTTATTACATATGTTAGATGATCCTTCTAGAACCTACAGCATCCCCCTATCAACATAATCCTGCTCTTCATGAGGAAGAACTGACCATAAACGGCCTCTGTGGAACTAAAACATGCAATAAAATGCTCCACTGGATATTCCAAGTTAGTCTTTCTTGAAAGACTGCTCATGAGGATTTCTACTACAAAGCATTCTAATTATATTAATTTGGCCTGATCAGAATTTGAATATGAAGTCATATACAGCTTCTCCATATTTTAATTTGTTACGCTTCACACACAGCAGAAACAGCTATAGGGGAAGAAATATCAAAACCAGAATTCCACTTAACTTGCTTAAACTTAAACTTAAAGTAACTTTGATTGTTGATCGTGAATGAGAGAGAAACCTCAGCAAAGAGGGTACTCACAGCAATTGAAAGTCTCTCCTATTAGTTAAACAAACACTTGATTTACATAACATGTCAGGATTTGGAAGTTTTAAAACAAAGAAACTGTTAACTTGGATTTTTGAAGATCAGAGCATGGGTTAAAGAGTAACCTAGCTCGGCGGTTAACTCAGTCGCTTGCATCTGCCCATAGCCTGCCATGGATTTGGCTGTATTAGGAATGTCACTTTCTGTTTAGGGACAGATATTCCTATCTCTCACCAGAAATTCTATCAAAGACACACAACATAACACCTTCAAAGGAAAAACTTGTTTAAACAGGGACATAACAGTTTTAGTGTAATGAAGCAGCCCTTTCTAGTGGAAGATTCTCTAAGTACTTCTAATTGCAGTTTCATACAACTGTTGGTCTGATTGCCACTCTCAAAAATAATTATAGTACAATACACAGTCACAACCTAGACCATGTACCAGGCAAGTCAGGATTTCTCCAGAATACCACAGTCAAAAATTCCTGGAAAACCTCCATTTCCAAATAAAATTGTTCTTTGTCAGCATGAAGCAAGTGAGAAAGTTTGCTTTTACGAATTCTTCCTACAGAAGACTGAAGGCTTCCAAAGTAAGACTTAGGACTGCTCAGCTATGGTTTTATATATCATGTGATGTGGTGATACTCTTCAGTGTTTACCTTAATCTAACACTTAAATTCAAGAGACAAATATGGAAAGTTACTTCTCTCACAGCATATCTACTGATACTACACCTTCTAGGAGCAGACCCTCAGATTTCTTTTTATCTATTCTATACACAGAATAAAACAGCAATTATGTCCAACTACTGAAGAAACTGAACCTTACTAAAGACTAAAACGTTATTTTCCTTTCTAGATACTAGAAGATTCGCCACCATAAAATGTGTAGCTCCCAGGTGAAGAGTAAGAATCCTGTATATTTATCCTATGGCCCTCCTATGTTGAGCTCATCTCACAGCAAAAACTGCTGTTATAACTGTTAAGCATACTTAATAATGCCACAAATACTGCAGATCAATAATGTTATGCTTTTTATATTTTCCAAGCCTTTCCCATTGATAAATGAGTGCACTTTTTTTTTAATCATTACAGAGAATCTTCATGTTACTTTTCTTCATAACAGGTCTTCATCAGTGCCTGGGTACCACATCTTTCTTTTCACATTGTACAAAGCAACATATTAATTTCTAATTAAATGTATTACAAATTCAACATGCCTTTAACTATCATAGTGTCACAGAACTAATTAAATTTGCATAAGGTTTTGCTTGGTTTTCTTTAAGAACTTGAAGACCAAAGGGTGCTTCATCTTTTTTTCAACAGCTTTAATCTGCTGGAAACTGCAGATATAAACTCCCCATGTTTCATTTATTATTCTAGGGTAGGGTATGTCACACATCACATGGAGTAGCAGTGTTATGTCTTGAACATATAGGAGGATCACTTCAGACCAGTGCAACAGCAGTTTTGCTGCTTAATGCCTTGCAATAGGAAAACAGCATCACTCATCATTTTAGCAGCAATTACAGTAACTGGATTATCAATAATCAATGGATGAAGCATTTCTCAGATTTAACAGTGTTTTTCAGGATGGACAATTCTATTCTTTATTAGATACTTTCTGGTTCAGGTTTCTGTTTTGGGTTGGGTTGTTAGGGGTTTTTTTAGTGTGGTTGGTTGTGCTTTGGCAACAAAATAGTTGATTTGCTATTGGCTCCCTATTGTTTCTTAGCAAAGCTCCTTCAAACAAACATTTTAAGGTAGAAAACCTGCTCAGAGTGTAAAAGAACACATGCAACTACAGCAATGCTTTTTTGCTTGCATCTGTTACTTCCAAATTGGCCAAAATCTCTGGACTGCTCAGTTGTTTCACCTTTAAAGAGTATCTATCACTGCGCTCCTCAGAGGGCAGAGTCACAAGTTGTGGGAGTTCTCTGCTTCAACAGCAGAAAATCTTGCTGGGCTTTATCACATACATATATAATGTATGTGCATATGCATATACATGTGCAGATATATCAGACATTAAAAAAGTTTTTAGCAGTCCCGATTCTCTTCCCAATGAGGCCATTTGGATTGCTGCCATCTACTTCAACAGCAACAAACCCATACTCAATCCTCTGCATGAAAAAAAATAATCACTGAGATGTATGCAAGGGCCCTGATCTTCTGGTCATTGAAATCAATAACAAAACTGCAACAGGTAACTCCACATGTAATTTACCTGTTTCAAAAAAGTATAGGTCAACACAATCTCATAATTTTATTGATCTCAAATTACTTTTAAACCAGCTACAAAATTATTTTTTAAAAAAATTAAAATAAACACAGGTTTTGAATAAGTGGTTTTTTTCAAACAATTAACATGCCTCAGAGGTGTGGCATAATTTGCAGATTCTTTAATGTAGGATTACACAGACTACGCACGACACATGCACAAGCATGCATTCCATTACAAAAATCTTTTGGAAAAGACAGCATAACAAAAATAATAAATTAAGATAGTCACTAGTAACTTCAGAGTGATTAAAAATTTTCAAATGTAAAGCAGTAAAATGCAGTTTTGATCACATCCTCCTCACTTGTTCATTCTAAGTTATTTTCATGCTTCATTCTAAAAGGAAGATTTGGATGTTTAGAGTATATAAAATATCTTTACTTTTAAGAAAAACCTAATTCCTAAGTCCATATTTATTATTAGTTTTCTGAAGTTAGAATTTAGTATTTACAGTTTGCACATACAAAGGCAAAGAGCCATTTGGGTTTTCTCTATCAAACCTGAGTATTCCAGTAGAGCTGTGAGAGCATATCAGCAAACTACCTTCCCCCTCCCCATTAATCCTCTTTGAACAAAAAGCAGCCTTTTCTTTGTAGGAGAGGAAACTTGCCACCAGGTGGTTACAACAGGTGGGCTGGCACCTTGGAATCTGTCCTGGTTTTGGCTCATATGAAGTTAATTTTCTTTCTAGTAGTTGATACAGTCCTGTAATTTAGATTTAGTATGAGAATGATGTTGATAACACCGATGGTTTTAGTTGTTGCTAGGTAGTTGTAGGTGTCTACACTAAGCCACAGACTTTTCATCATCCCTCACCTTGCCAGGTGCACGGGAAGCTGGGAGTGCATGGCCAGGGCAGCTGACCCAGCCTGGCCAAGGGGATATTCCGTATCACATAGTGTCATGCTCCAGATATAACCGGGGGAGTGAGCCAGGAGTGAGACTGCTGCTCAGGTGCAGACTGAGCAATGCTTTTGTTGTTCTCCACATGTGGTGAGCAATTGCATTTGTGCATCACTTGTTTTATATATATTATCATTATTATTACCCTCCTAGTTTATTCTATTAAACTGTCTTTATCTCAAACCCCACTTGAGGGGCAGTGGGGACGAGGTGAGCAAGCAGTCACATGGTGCTTAGATACCAGCTCAGGCTAAACCACAATGACCACACTTTGTACTGTAGTTATGTGTCCCATTTTTAATTTTATCTTATTGCTGCTATTTATTGAATAACCAAGCTATGCACACTTAACCAATTTAATCCTTGCATTAACAAAAGTACATCTCTCCCATTTCTTATCTGCTGGCAATTCTCATACATTTCATTGCTCTTAAGAAAAATTAGAGTATGATGGACCAAGAAGCATAAACAGAACACAGAGCTGCTGCAGATCTTGGTTTTGCTTGGGAAATCCAACACTGGGGCAATATCAAAGGGTCTTTAAGTAGCAAACTATGTTTTTTTGTTCCTCTCTTGCTACTCACTGGGACAATGTGTGCCCTTCACCCTCCTAGCCTGAAGATCTCAAGAAGAACTAGAAAAGCAGATCTATTACAGAGAAAACAGGAAAATTCAGGCCTGTAAAAACAGCAGTAGAGCAGAGCTCATCTCTGCTCCTATCAAGCCCTATCCTTGCTCCCTTTTCTGCTCCTCCATAGCTGGAGCTAAAACTGCTCTTTCCTCAGTAATATTCCTTTTCCAGACAGTTACTAATGTGACATTCAAACCAACTCCTTAAAATCCTAGTAGATGGCTTTTAGTCCTTATTCTACTGAGATTTTCTTCCAGCACAGTTATTCCTGGTTTAAGCGATTACAGCAGTTGGTCCCTCCGGAAGATTTATGCTGTTGTGGTGAGATGACCCCGTCCAGCAGCCAGACACCCACACAGTCACTTGCTATGGGATGGGGAGAAGGTAGGAGGAAGAAGAGAAGACTTGTGGATCACTATAAATACAGTGTGATAGGGGAAGCATAAGATTCGTGTGCAAGCAAAACAAAAGGAGGACTTTTTTCCACAACTTCCCATGAGCCAGTTCCAGGGCAGCAGGGACTCTGTATGCGTAACAGCTATGTGGAAAGACAAACACTGTAACAACCAATATCCCCATTTCTGCCTTCTTTCCCTCGGCCTTTAACACTGATACCCTACAGTACGCAAAAACCCTCTGGTAAATTTGGGTCAGCTTTCCAGGCTGGGTCCTCTCCCAGCTTCCTGCCCACCTCTGGCAGACACTGTGGAAGCACTGCACTGCTGTGCTTTCACCACAGTTTTAGTTACAAACCCAAACCAGCACCATAAAGCCTACAAAGAAGCAAGAAGCCTCCAGCCAACCAGCCCCACTACAACAATTCAGATCTACGCTTTCAGGAACGTGACAGTGGCACCCACCTGACTGGGACATTCCTTGAACTCCCTTTTTACACAGCCACAAAGCTCTTCTCAGCTTGCGGGCCTGACAGTCCCACCTCACGCGCTTCCTCTGGAGACAAACCAGGGCTCCTTCCCACCACCTGACTCCAGTGGCTCAGGCATTAGTCTGAAGAGTACTGAACTGAGGTCCTGGTGCAATGAAAGCCTAAGCAAAGACATTCAGGCAGGTACCAAGTACATAAAACTGGCTACCTTTGGGGTGAGTAAAACCAGTTATTTAAACCATTCCCCTTTTTGCTTGTTTACATTTTAGACCAATCTTATTATTCAGAGATTAAAAACAACTTTCTCATCTACTTTCACCCACATTTAATTCACCCAAATTTACTTCCTTGGATTATTCAAGTATTTCTCAGCACTATAATATCTGAATGCTTAATCACATCCTTTGATCTCTGTTTCCATGCAGGTTAAAGTGTCCTCAGTATTCGTGTGGATATTAAAATGTTCTCTTTGGTCATAAAATCAAGTTGGTGGGCAATTACTACAATGTGACACCTTATATAAGCTTACCATCATGCCTTCACTTTAAACATTGTAAGTAAATGAAATTATATTGTAGCCATTGACAACACATACAATTTTGCCCGTTTGATATCCCATTACTACAATAGCAGCCACAATGGTTTTGGAAAAAGCTCTTTTTCCCTAAGAACGTGCTACCATTTTTGTGCTCAGAAGTAGGGCATATTTGTAGGGAGCATAATAACGCCACTTAAGTGACTATCACAAAGTATTTGCTTGTTTCCAAGAGAATGTAAAGTAATACTCCCACATGTCTATATGTGGAATTATTAGTAAGAGATGACCAACAGAATCAAATCACACAATTGATTCATCTCTGCAGTCAAAATAGCAAAAGAATTAAGTAGTCTCAGACTAGATACCTAGCTAGGACATGGGATCAGTTATGTAGCAGCAGGGTGTGCACACAGATGCTCCCTAGAAAGTCTGGAAAACCCTAGCAAAAAAGAGAAACATCTCAATGTAAATACTACTTGTACAGTTCTACCAGCAGTTCCCAAAGTTCCCTCTTCAGCCCATCCTTCAGTTCTGAATCCAAACATACACAAACAAATTTCTGTTTTGCTCAAACCTACCTCTATGTGTGGGAAGCCTAAAACCTCCCAAGCCTTGTACTCTGAAGGGAATACACTTTGGGGGAGTGGGGGAAAAAAAAAAAGTAATGCCAATTTTAGAGGACTATAGGATTAAGCATAGAATATCACTTTCATTACATTCTAAGGCCAAGTGTTGTACGAAACAGAAGTTAATAAAATAAGGAGAAAATCCAAATCCACAATGATAAAAAAGCTGGACTGCTTTTCAGTTTTCTAGAATCATATATTAAATGCAAAGAAACATTGAAACCTGTTCCATGTATCAATTAAAGAAAAGTCACTGAGCAGCTATGCCATAACCCACTTAGATTAATCAGCAGCTCCCCAGGGATTGGGGTGCATTAACAGGAACTGCATGCTTAAGTAGCAATTCCCTGGACTTTATCACATGGAAGTCTACCTTATCTAGTAGTTTAAAGACTTTATGATCTTAGAAGTCTCACAGGGCCACATGCACAATCTTTACTCAGAGACCTGTTCCCATCTCCACATCAGTCCCCAGCCTGATTCCAGCACAGCAAGTAAGTAGTAACAGAACAGACTATCTATACAAGTATCTATCTATAATCTATCGATAGAGTTGATCACATTACCAGGTATGTTTTCTGAAGACCTCTAGCTGCAGACTTAGACTATTTTCTAGTGGTTTTTAGTCTGTGTTTACAAACATCAGGAAAGCAGAAAAAGTGAATGAATGCACACTTATGACAAGAAATGTTTAAATGAAAATTCTTTCATTTCCACCTCCCTCAAAACAACTGACACAGGTAAGGTAATGCTTTCAAAAGTACCTAGACACATGGTTCCCGTGATATCAAAGGGATTTGGAAGACCACATAGAAAGAAGATACATGACACTGAGAATTAACAAACCCAGTTTTTAGGGGGTGGGGGTCTCACCATGTTGTATCCCCAGTGCAGCCACTTCAGGTTTCTTTCTCCTGATTACCTAGTGTCTGTACACATCTTTACAGTTCTTTAAGGAAAAGATGACAACATACTGAAAAGCTATACAAGAAGCCCAACCAGAGATGTTAAATTCATTGTGACAAAGGAAACAAACTGCTATAATGAAAACAAAGCTATTTTTATGGTTAAAATTATGGCCTTAAGATATGATAATAATTGATCTATATTGGAAGGGTACAAATTGGTCCTTCAAGCATGTAACCTTGCAATAAACATACATACTGGAATCAGTACATGATCAGATTTTTGCAAGGCTGGAGCAGAGTAGTGGGAACAAATTTCTCAAAGATAATGGCAAAGCTAAGTAGGACAAAAAGGATGAAAATAACATTGAGACCTATATAGTGGGCACTATGAGTGGGGTGGGCAGGGGTACACCACAGAAAAGCTAGTACTTGGACTATAACCTTCTGAAAAGAAAAGCTGAAAAAAAACTTTGTTTGTGGTATTTGAAGTTCAACTGGAGAGACAATTGCATAGCACAGGAGTGTACAATCATGGTTCTAGTGTCTTCTAAGCTAGATCACCAAAGGTCTTTCACCTCAAACTTGCTGCAAGTCAAAGAAATAGTTTTTCCACTATTATCCAGTGAAAACTTTCAAAACACTGCACTGTCAATGAGAGTAAGAATGAGAAACCGTGTAGTTCACTTTCATATTCTCTCCAGAAGTCCTTCTCAGTTTCCTGGGTTTCCCTCTAGCTGCTGTCTCCAAAGTCTTGGTCTTTATTCTATCTATCAAAGTGGGCTCCCTCCTGCCTCATGTGCCATATTAACATCATTAATGAGTTATGACCTCAGTAACAGCTATTCTAATCCTATGGACTTCATTAGGGTTTTGCAATTAGGGTAATTTAGCACTTCATTTAGGCTATGATATTGCAAATGCAGCATAGAAGGTGCAGCAGAGCTTATAACATTGCTGATGACAACGCACAGCAGAATCCCTTTTAGTCTCCCAGTTGGTGTTTCATATACAACAGCAGTAAAACTGACTTTGCTTAGCATACCTGCTTCACATGTGTGTTATTAACATGATTATTCTTTTAGCAAAGAAGTATGAAGTGCACAGACATTTAGAAAACAATCTCATTCTAACCATAAGCATGAAGATTACATAATTTCACAGCAAAGTCCTGGTTTTGGCTCCTTGTATTGCTTCAAATCCCATTGCTTTCACTTGCAGCATTTATTTGCAAGAATCAAGTACCAGATACATTCTGAAGACCAAAGAGAAGAACTCAGACTAAACTTGGGGAAAATTTGTCAGATAATTCCTATTTGCAGCACCTGGGAACAGGAGAAAAATGTATATGTTCTGAACTTTGTCACTTATGATTAGTGTGCTTTTGGTTTCCTCGTAGCTCAAGAAAAATTTTTACCAACCCTGAATATCTTTGTATAATGTGAAAATAGACAAGATGTTAGAGCCTAAATCTACTGAAAGAAGTACTCTGTGTGTAAGATCCATTGTAACTGGATGTAGCTAGTATGTGTGAGAGAAGTTTCTACTTACTCAATGACTTTTGGAGAGCATTCAGATCAGTTACTGTAATAACACCCAATTAAAAGAAAGCCCCTCAAAATACTGAGGGGCCAAAACCAATGTCTCAGTTGGTAGAAGGGACACAAACCCTTGATGACTATTCAACCGGAAAGGAAGTTTCTGTAGATCTGTCTGTGTATAGCCTTAAGATTCCACTTCCTCTATCAAGTTTTGAAAGCTCAAGGTCAAGACACTTCACTCACACCAGGGATGTGAGTGAAGACCAGACAAATTTACCAGACACCTAAACCCTAAAAGTTGGAGGATCTCCGACCCATTCATAGTGACCGTACTGCCATCCAGAGGTAGACTGCAGGCCAAGAGCAAGCAAAGTCATCTTGAATTGTCATTAAGCAAAGACCTCCCTTCATCCCACGTGGCAGAGCCATAAAACTGATGGGGCAGTGAAACCTTGTGCCCTTGCAGAGCTAGCAACTGTTCCTGCCATGGCCAAGTATGGCTCTGTTGCAGAATAGCCTCCAAGCAGGTTTTTCTAGCTTAGCTTGTCAGAAGAGGTGATTAAGTCTGCACCAGCTGCCTCATTTTTCAGGACAGTTAAATGCATGCTCACAAGAGCTTTGTGGGGCAAAGTCTTGTTGGTCTAAAAAAAAGGAAAAACCAAAATTCCTAACAAACACACAACCAACAGCATGAGAATAAGTTTGTATAGAGGACTTGTATAAACATGTTCAGGGCAGCCCAAGATTCATTTTTTGGGCAGCAACCTAAAGAGACATGGAGACCTTACTGCATCACACCAAGACATCTGGTTGATGGAGAACTCCCTGGGACACAGTTTTAGCATTTGTATGTTTCCTTTCCATACTTCTGTGGTAAACATTTCCATTTATAAAGGGAAGGCAGAAGGTAGAAGACAGACTCCCTTTCTTTTTGCTTCATTCAACAAGTACAACTCAGAGATAAAATGTGAAAGATCATTTAGACCATAGGAGGAGGTAGGAATACAGCAGGATAAGGAAAGTGAGCTGCTTATCAGTTGGTGACTGTGATCCAAGTCTGACCTGTAAAATATATTTGGTGTTTGCACTTAGCACCAGTAAATGAGAGGTGGCTAAGTAGCTTATTTATCTAAATGAGTACAAATGCATCCTTAACTCTTGACCTAGACTGAGAATAATCTGTTATTGCAATAAATATTTAGTGTTGAAATATGCAGTAAGGTATCACACAGTTTAATACTAAAGATCATAACATGCAGTGTTATTTAAGTATTTTTCTACCTTCTTAATACAATAATGTTGCATGCTTGGAATTCTTAACACTGAAACATTGATTTTAGATTTAATTTAAAAGGTAAAAGGGGAAGATTTGTCTCATGAAAAACAGCAGAAGTCACAAAAGGAATTCCCACTCCATGCAGTGTCTTAAGTTGTAATCATCTTATTCTGCAGAACGGAGACTTTACATCAGGTACGTATACTACTACCAATAGTTTATAGACACTTAGCATAAGAGGGGTATCAAGTTACTCAGATATAGAAAAGGCCATTGAAATAATTACTTGGAATCTAAACACAATGATACAGGTATGCAATTACATCCTTTCCTCACAAAGAAATCTCTCGTCTCCACACTATCTGCCGCCAGTGCCACTGAAGACTCTGGAGAGACGGAGAAAGAACTCACTCTGGATGAGGACAATCAATCAAAATCTTCTCTGGAACTAGAACTGCTGTTATAACAGATCAATAAATGCTACCTGTTGATCTACAGCAGTAGAATCCTGAAGGTGTCTACTCACATATAATACCACACATATGCATAATAACCACAGCACGTGTATGTTTATTTAAACACTAGTCCTAAATAAATTGTAGGGGATTGCTTTCATTAATGCATCCCATACATAAGCTGACATTGACAAAGACCCTCTTACTGCTCTATCAGACTGAAATTCTGCAAGAGAAAAAAAACCCAGAGAAGTCAAATATTAATGGAAAGTGGGATTTTCCTTGCAACAGCCTCAATAAATATGTCGGTCGGGGGAAAAATAGGTCAAAAATAGAAAGCTTATATCTCCAACATCAAAGAAAAGAATGTTTGTGTCAAATCTATGGGAGAAATTGCCATGAATGGTTCATCTGTGTGAAAATATGACCCTTGTAATGCTGCTAAGATCAGCGAGACCTGGGATGATATGTTGAGTAAGAGCTGGTTGCAGAAGTTAAAAATGTCCATGGGAAGGCTTTAATTTACATGTCTGTTTTCTCAGTATTTTAAAAGGGATTGGAGAGGAAAGTGTAAAAAATAGCTTTTCAGGATAGTTCATTAATTAGTATAAAAAGGAAAGTATATTAGCTTGAATATAAATGTGAAGCCCTTATAAATGACATTCACCATTTTCCCAATATGAAAATTTTTTCCAAACTCATCTGTTTCCTCAGTTTTAAATTATTTGTACTACTTGCCCTGTCTCTCGTGCTGTTGAATACACAGTTCATCTTCCACCCTTTCCTATAACTCTCAGGAAGATAAAATACAATAAAATACACAATACTTTTAAACCAGAGAGAATCATAGAAACACCTTTTTATTAGCCTCACATGTGAGGTCTACTCAGGGATGTGTGTGCTAATCCAACGCCTAATTCTGCGGTGATCCTCACACGGAAACCCGGTTGCCTCTACTCCAGATTCCTCAAGCAGATACTTCGCCATAAATCTCAAAAAACTTTTTTCATGAGTGGAGACCTGGAGAACTTGACCCTGTTAGGGCTGGCTGTAGCAACCAGCAGATCTCTCTGGGGAGGCCAAATGAGGCTGCATGTATTTAACTCAAAGTACCTTAAAGGGCAGCAGTCATGGTGTCTACAGCAAAACACATAATTTAACTCTCAGTGACTCTTCAATGAGAACCATTCCAGGCCTGCAGTCCCCCAGAAGACAAACACCTCAATACTGGCTAAAAAAAAGATTTAATTGTGCTACAAATTGAGGACACTTCTGTTTGACTGAATTTGTATGTGCCATGGCTAATGACCTTCCTCTGCTGCAGCCGAAAAGAGGGAAACAGAAATACTGATAACCAAGGTGTGTCCAGAGAAAAGCATTACAGATGTTGTGGTATTTCCTTCCCTCTCTCCCATTCCCTATCACCTTCTGATTTATTCTAGGTTTCAGAGAGAATCTGATGGCTGGTTGTGCTATTGTTTGAGTTGTATACAATGGAAAGAGTAAGCAGGTAGATTATTTGCCACAGATACGTTTTACACTGGAATGTGGTTACTGCAATGGGGCTTTTATTGCCAATATCTTCATATACAAAAAAATCAACTAATACATTTTCTTTCTGGCTTTATCAAAAAGTCTTAGTTGGAAAATGTTTAACACATGCTAAGAATGCAACACTAAGGACCGTTAGGAGAGGCTTGTTGAGGTGGAGGATGTTTTTCTTTTTTCTTTTTAATGAGAATAATACAAACTGAAGTGTTCACACTCGGGGCATACATGAAAAACACAAATAAATCATTTCAGGTGAGCATAAATTCTGCTTGAATTGTAAATGACCCCGCTAACAGAAATTAGATTGAGGCAGAAGCTTAAGTTCTCTTCCGTACACCTACTCTTCTTTGGGGCATTTTTCAGATTCTGGCAAACAGGTTCAGACTGTGTAGAAAAGCTACGATTCTTAATGCTCTTCTAACAAATCTCCAATTACTCTATTTTTAAGATGTTTAAATGGAAAAGACTGTCAAGGCCTTGGCTTGTTTCTTCAATTTGGGATTATTTTTGTACCTGTGTTACGGGAATAATTTGGTTTTATTTATGTCACCAGAAAGGCCAGCTTTAATAATAGCTTGAAAAATACAGGGGGCTGGGTTTGCTGCTTTCTCTTTTCCTCCCTCATAGCCTCTGGTGGACATTTACTTATGCAGTGATGTAGGATAAACAGTACTTCAGATTGAGTACTTAAATTTGTGAAATGGAAGCTCTGAAAACACAGGATACAATCTATTGACAGAGGATTATTGGCGGGGGGGCAAGGGGTTTAGCTGTTTTCTTTTTACTCTTTAAAAACAACCAATCAGATAATTTAAATCTTAGATTTAAGTGGACTCTCATTCACAAAGTACAGTGCAATAGCTGATGTGCTTTGAAATTGAAAACAGTGTCAGGACCTTTGTCTGTTGGGGCAGTGTAAATTTGGAACAACTCCATCGACTGCAAAGCAGTTAAAAATCATACATCGGTGATTAGGAACTGGCCTAGAACATGCTTTAATTTCTTAACCATTTCACACCAGAGATACATCTCCTCCATATCAGTCAATTATTTGCTGTTGCCAGTGTTACAGCTATGTCAGACTCACTGATCACATTCTTCCTGATTGCTTCCCTCATCCTACAGAGATAACTGTACACAATAAAAGGCAAAACAACAGATGATCTTTCAGCTGCCTGCAAACTTTAAGGAGAAAATTATCAAAGGAATTCTGTCCCAAGTATCCACTTCGTACTCAAGAGAATGAAGCTTCTTAACCAAAGGCATGCAAAAATCCAATTCATGTAAAGGTGAATTGTTTCCAAAGAAATTAAGTAATTGGCTGTAATGGATATAGAGGGCTAATAAATTAATAGTATAAAGTATATTTTATAGAACAGTTAAATCCTACAGGATTTTTTACCAAATGATTCAGTAATTCTCCAACCATATTTTAAGGGTTATCTAAATGCCAGGCAATTACAACTCTACAGAAACAATATAAAAGCTCAGCGTAATTAACATTCAAAGTAGCTGCTAATTTGTCCGTTTATTTGCAGCTCATGCAACTTCATAACAGAGTTTGCCAGACTAACCTGTTTAGCTACACACCCCTTGTGCCAGCAGAGTTATTAAAACAAACAATACATTTACAGTGCCTCTTTCTCTCCATCTGCTAAAGCTGAGCAAAACCACATTTGAAGCCCCGAGACTCGCACCCAGCAGTGTCCACTTTAAATAGAAAAATCTCATTGATTGCATGAAACTCAGGTCTCATTTTTGTCCATCGATTCCCCTGGTGACCTTCTGCAGCATCAAAGCCCAGAGCGAACCCAATCTGACCCCGACTTTATGTGCATTATTATATTGAGAGACAGGAGCTACTTACAGTCCATGCCATTGTCTCCGTAGATATGTAATAAAGTATTCTAGAACTGCTCCTGCAGAGAACACTTCATGCACTCGGCATTTCCTTTTCTCTCCCTGTGTGTGTGTGTCTCTCTCTCCCCTCCAATCTTAAAATTCTTCTCTTTGCTGTGCAGAATGCCTTTTTTTTTCTCTCCCCCTACAGTGGACAGCTCAAATGAGCAACTTCAGACTTTGACTAATACTCACATAACTCTCAGTAAACAACATCCTTCACACAGATCTATAACTAATAATAATGCTCTTTATTAAGCTCTCCTGTGAAACAATATGTCTAATAAAAGCTGCTCTCCATGCTGTTTTAATTATAATAAATCACCTTCATTATGATGCATACTTCAATATAACATGCCTAATGCTTAGCTACCTAGGATACTACAATAATGAGGACAGAGAGTAGACACATCCTGAAGAAAGTTATTTACACACACTGAAAAATTCTACAGTACCCTACTGCTTTGCAACATGAATTTCAACAACTTTTATCTTACCTTACTGTTCATAACATCAGAGCTGAGGAGAAACACACACCCCCCCCCAAAAAATGCAGTTTACACAAATAACAGCACCCCAAATACATCCACTAGCATGGAAAAATAAGTCTTTGCAGTGCAATCATTTCTCTATAAATATATAAAAGTATTTTACCACCCTGTGCAACAAATCAGTGATGAGACTATAGGCTGTTGTGCGCTGGTACCTAGGGATTTCATGTCAAAGTCAACTTCCTTGGCAATCCCTAGGGAACCGTGCTGTGCACATTCTCATGAAAGGTGTGAAAATCTGATTTTCTAAAATGGATCAGTAATTCTCTATGAAGGGGAAAAGGATCGATAAATCTTTGCTAAGTAGATTGTAAAGGAAAAATTATTCTTTCAGTGACAGTACATTAGGATCCTCCAAACAATCTCAATAAACTAAAGACATAGCATTTCTCCACCAGCTACTTTTGACTTCTGATATATTTTTGTAATCTCAGATCATTCTGCAATGCACATACATTTATATTTGCTAAGCAATGTTCCATGTTGATGTTGATTTATGAGTATGTGCCATTATAATGCTTGGCTGTGAGTAGAAAAAGAAAATTATTAGCTGCTTGTAACCTGATAGATGTGATATGAGGAAATGTCATTACACCCATGCACACATATATGTTTGTTACTATATCACCCTCTCTGTACCTACACAAATATACTGCACTCTGTATACACACATACACAAAAATATTTACTACACTGTATTTTTATTATTTTTCTATATGCGCAGGTATATAGTTACATTTTCAGGCACTGAGAGTTAATTATAACATATATAGCAGCTGTAACTCTACTAGCTGCTTCACAGACCTGAAAGGTGTTCAGCCAGTTACTGAAGAAGCACACACCACATGGCATTTACACTTTTAAATCACATAGCCACGTTACACCTAAACATCTGAATTTTACATACAGGCTAGAGCAGCATCTGCCCGAAGCCAGCACGGTAGCACGGCCTACAGTGAGCACTCCAAACATATTGCCAAGTCAGAAATGGGCTACACACACAAGCACAGGAATTCATTTGTCTTTTTGTTTTTGTTTTTTTTTTTTACACAATTGCTTCCTCCTGCTGCAGAGAGTAAGAGGATCCTGTCAGAAAGGTCTGTAGCATTGTTTCTGCAGCGGTGGTAATATGCACAGTGTGGGCACTTAAATGTCCATTCCAATTCTAAATGCCAGTGCTGGTATGAAACTTAACATGCTGGGTTGCATTTCTATTCCTGGTGCTGTCAGCACAGAAGTATTCTGGGTGGTAATCTTTGAGGGGATGCACACTGAGGAAAGGAAAAAGAAGAGCTTTGTCCCTCTCCCTAATGCTGACAAACCAGAGAGCAGAGGAGGCAGCCTCCGCTGCCCGGGGAAACCTACAGTCTGGAGACAGAGCTCTCTCCCACAGGTAGGCTTTGAACAAACATGAAAAATCAAGTCTGAGGAGGTCCAGAACAACATGAGAAACCAAGTGTGATGGGAAAGCAAGGACAGGAAAAATTTGGAGTTCAGCACTCTGAAGCTGCTTCTTGTTTTACTGCCCCCGCCCCCCCTCCCCAGCTCCATGGTTGGAATCAGGTTGGTGCAGTTCTGAATGCTTTAAGATGCAGAGCTCTCATGAAAATAGTGATACCCTGACAAGCAAACTGTGTACCTGAGTGAGTCTCTCTAGCATCTTCCAGGTGGTGGAATAATGGTAGAAGCCATCATTATTATACATTATTTATACTCAGAAGATCCCATGCCTTGTACATTTCCACAGTTCAAGGAAACTGCTTGCATAGTTTCCTTCGTTCTTTCAGCTTTTTTT
Organism: Heliornis fulica; assembly: GCA_013399135.1. Taxonomy (NCBI): domain Eukaryota; kingdom Metazoa; phylum Chordata; class Aves; order Gruiformes; family Heliornithidae; genus Heliornis; species Heliornis fulica. Next base: position 42,470 of record VXBZ01001019.1, on the reverse strand, counting down.
TTTTGTTGGTTTGTGTGCGGGTTTTTGTTTGTTTTTATAAACAGAGCAACCCTAACAAGAGTGCTCAAAATCAGATGCTGCTCTAAGTCATATTTAAGCAGCAGATCTCAGAATATACCTGAGCAGGCTGGGGCATGGCTTTGCTTCATGCTGGAGAGAGAAGGTAGTTAAAATTATGTCTTTTTCCCCTATTAACTCTTCATCCCTATGTCCACCAGAACCTATGAGAGTGAAATAAGTGGACTTATAGCGGACAAAAATATATACAGGAGAGTAACAAATGTGGCACATTAATCCCTGATGAAATTGATTGATATCACTGCCACAATGAACAAACAGATACAGTTCTCTTGGGTTGACAAATCTCATTTATACCCAAGGACACCAGAGCGAGAGATCCTCAGAAGCCCACAGCCGCTTCTCAGGCCTGTTTATTTCGAAGCCTTTCAGTGGAACTTCTGAAAACACTTCAAATATTTCGGGTAACAAAGCCTCACAAAACCTCCCCCAGGTATGGCAGGGAATAGAAATAAGGCCCACATATGTACATATACATGTATGCAATATTGGTGTACTGCAGGGAGGCAGGATCAACATTTTTAAGCTGGATGCTTAATCTACTCTTGTCTGAAATTTTGACCTAAGTGACTAGGTGAAAATAAGACAGGAAACCAATGCCAGAGTAGTCCTTCCATCTTACCCTGAGCATGTGGAAACACACTTGAAAACAAGTAAGACATAGCTAGTCGGTAGCAGCGCACAGCCAGTACTCATCAAAGGGGAGCTCCAGCCCATACAAATACTATATATATACATATATATATATACACACAGATATCCAAAAATTGTTTGTGGCATTCCAGAGTAATAGGAAATTGCCTTCTTTTACCATGGGTTTTAGAAAAGGATACCTTAAGTGAAACCAAAGCAAGGAAGCATTCAGTCTCCTTCCAGCATCACAGACCAGAAAAACACTAGACAGGGCCTAATACTAAAGCAGCACCCCAGTGCCTCATCTGTTATAGAGCACACCTTGCTAAAGTGGAAGTTCATGATCCACCACACCAGCAGGCTGTGAGCATTGCATTTCAGACTCATGTTGCAATGAATAAATTTAATTTTCTCTTGTGTCAGTATGTATCTGCACTACGCTTCTGAGGATCGCCCCCTCCTGAAGTCACAGGACAGGCCCGTGCCCAGCTGTGACCAAGTGACCCAGAGTACCATGAATCACCTGGTTTAGCATGTAAGCATTTATTGAGACAATTCTGACCTGCACAGCCAGCACCTCGAGGTGTTCAGCTTCCTCTGCTGTTCACAGAAAGGCTGGGGTTTGTTTTGTTCAGTGAGAGGGTTTTCCTGGAAGGCAGGCGATACAATTTGCTTAGAAAACAGCCCCAACTTGTAATTTTTTTTTCTAAATGCCACTGAGTAGGAGAACAGTGAAAGTAAGATTAAATATTTCTTTATTTGAAATTCAGTAACAGTCTCCTCACAGAAGGAATGCCACTTCCAGCTCCCTGGCTGCCAACCCAGGATGTGCCTGTTGCTGCTGGAGCTATTTGGGTCAGAACACGTCTGAATAGTAGTAATTTAATTTTTTTCCAGGTTTTTCTCTCCTTCAGTTTTCTAATATTCAGACAATGTAAAATCTGAATTAACAGTACTATAATTGTTTGGTGCTGTTTTAACTTTTTATTTATGCACTTTTGCTTTTGAGACACTGCCCTTTCCCAAGCCATACTGTGGAGGTGGATTCAGCATGCCTGTGTCTGCTCCTGGAATGATATCCAGTGGAAGACCATCCCAGTTGTAACACTGCCTAGCAGGAAGCATTTGCATGATTATAGACAAGACAATCATGATTTTCTGTAGTCACCCCTTTGAGACTAACTACTTACTCCTCACCTACACCAAACAAGTCAGATACTGAGTAGTATGGATTTCTGTTTAGAGATAGTGGCTAAAACGTCTAGACAGCAAAGGACACAGTCCTTTCCTTGAAGAAAGGAACAAATCCTGCACCCACCAAAACACAACAGTCCCCTTTCTTTAAAAGGGGAGAGTCCATCCAAGAGATTCAGATGGGCATTCATCCATCGAGGGGAAGCCTGTGGAAACTTTGCATCTCAGGGACAGGCTCTTTTTGTGTCATCAAATGCCCACATAAATTGCACCAGTGGTGGGAGACAACTAACCTTCTGCCAGGCACCTGTCCTGGTTCTGGCAGAAAGAGTTAATTTCACTCCTAGCCACTGGTACAGCTCTGTGTTTTGGACTTAGGGTGAGAATAATGTTGGTAACACACTGATGTTTAATTATTGCCAAGCAGTCAAGGACTTTTCAACTTCTCATACCCACCTGCCAATGAGAAGGCAGGTGACACAGGTGGGACAGCTGATCCAAACTGATCAAAGGGATATTCCATATCATATGATGTAACACTCTTAATGATATAACACTCTTTAAATAACTGAGTGGTTGACTGTGAGGCAGGGTGGCTTGGGAACTAGCTGAGCACCAGCTTCAGGTGATGAGAAATGGCCATCAATTTTATAAATCATTATTTTCTTGTTCTACCCTAGTAAGCTGTCTTATGTTAACAGAAAAGTGTGGGCTTTTTTTTTGTTTTCCCCACCTCCCTCAGTTCTCTCCCTTACCCTGCTGTGGGTAGGGACAGGGAGTGATTGAATGGCTGTGTGATCATTTGAGCTTCTGGGCAGGTCAAACCATGAGAGCACTTTAAAACACGTTGTCTGCAAAAGCTGTCACATTTCTTTTCCACCCTCCTTCTTAATTATGTTATCCCAGAGGCAATACCACCCTTCCTGATTGGCTTGCCTGGAGCAGCAGCAAGTCTGTCTTGGATCCCACCAGTATTGTCTCTGTAGGACTGAGGGGAAGCTTCTATCAGCTACCCCTTTAGTCCTCCCTGCTAGCAAAGCCTTGCCATGCAAACTCAAAACAACATGTGCCAAATTTTGGGATGTATTTCTATAATAAACACATAGAAAGTTTCAGGGAA
>VXBZ01001019.1:20958-39419 GCA_013399135.1 Heliornis fulica | reverse complement strand
AAAGAAAGAAAAGAGTTCTACACCACAAGCCAAAAGCTGTATTTGTATTCAAAGACACGTTACACTCATGCTAATATAACTAGACAATGTGCTCATCAAATCAAATTATGGAGCAACCCTGTAGTAAAGGCTGTAACTAACTTCCCCTCTAAATGCCATAAAATTTCACCTGGTTTCTCAAAGAAACCCAACTCAAGAAGTTGTACACCACAGTTGATCACACAGATTTTCTGAGTTTAGAAAACAAAGAAAGTTTTGAAAACAAACCTATTTTGACCTGTTTTATCTGTCCTATAGAAAAACAAGTTTTCAGAGGGACCTAAACAGTCTGAAGTGGGCTGACACTGCCCTGGAAGTTAAACAAGGAGAAGTGCCAAGTACTGCACCTGGGGAGTAACAGCCCTGTGCACCAGTGCATGCTAGTGTCATCTGCAAAGCAGCTTGCCAGAAAAGGACCTGGGGTCCTGGTGGACACCAAGCTGAACATGAGGCAGCAATGCACCCTTGAAGCAGAGGCGGTGAATGGTATCCTGGACTATATTAGACAAAGTTTCACCAGCAGGTTAAGGAAAGTGATCCTTCCTCTCTGTTCAACACCCATGAGGCCACACTCCACACTGTGTCTAGTTCTGGGCTCCCCAGTAGAAAAGAAAGTTGAGCACGGTATAAAGAGTCCAACAAAGGACCAATAAGACGGATAAGGGGCTACCATGCCTCACATATGAGAAAGGGTTGAGAGAGCTGGGACTGTGCAGCTTGGAGAAGAGAAAGCTCGGGGAATCTCATCAGTGTACATGCATACCTGAAGAGGGGGTGCAACAACAGCAGAATATGCCCTTTTCAGTGGTGCAGTGACAGGTCAAGGGGCACACACTAAAATACAGGTGGTTTCCTCTGAACCTTGCCTTGTAGTGAACTAATTTCACCTGTGAGGACAGTGAAACAGAGTAATGAATGGCAGTATGGCATAAGTTCTTCCATTATACACTTTTTGCAGATGAACACCTTGGGATCAGCAGGACATCTTCAAATGGCCTGGTAAGTCTTCCACTCCTTCACTCTTAATAAATGAAAAGATTAAAAATACTGGAGGGGACCCGTTCAATCATCTGTTCAGTACTGTGCTATTATCACCCTGAAACACTGCAGTAACTTTGTAAACTTTTAAAGTACAACTTTAAGGTCCTGGAAGGAAGCTTAAAGGCTTCTATCTGTTTCTGGGAATCCTGTGCTGTTACCTGTACTATCACTTGCTTGTATCATCAACCTTCTGTAGTCACCCTCAGGTTTGGCTAATAGTCCTGGCTTTCAGCCAGGATAGGGTTAATTTTCAACAGAAACTGGAAGAGACCACAGCCAGGACCAGTGACCCAAACCAGCCAAAGTGGTATTCCATACCCTAGGATGTCATGCTCAGCATATACAGGGGGCTGGCCAGGGAGAGGGGCCCATAAGTCAAGACAGGCTGGGTGTCCACTCAGATGAGCAAATGGCATTGTTTATTACCTTCTTCACATGCCCCAAGTACTGCTGTTGGATTTCCACCTCTACCACCACCACCTTTGCTGTCTCAGTAAACTGTTCTTATGCTAATTCATTGGTTTTATCTTTTGCTTCCAATTCTACTCACTAACCCACTGGAGAAGGGTGAGTGAGCTGCCATGCCATGGTTATCTGCCAGCTGGGGCTAAACCAAGAACCACTAAACCTAGTAAACATACTAAGAAAATATACTAACTGCTGAAGCATATGTTTACAGAACCATAGATCTAGGCTAATTTTAGAGTGACCCATATCTCAGTTGCTTATACAAATGATCTGGTTTAGCAATACTAGAAATTTTAAAATAAATAAAGAATAGCAAAGCAGGCAGGTGCTCTGGAACATACCTTTAAAAATTCCTGGGGACTACAAACTGCAGAACAGCCCACACCACTGTAAAGTACATATGCTGTTCATACTACCTTCAGTAGACTTCTGCATGAACAGGCTTAGATCTGCTGAGGACCACTTCATGCAGATGAACATCTAGGACCTGATTTAGGTCACTGACATTGGTACAAGCAGGTTTACTATAACCTGTATGCAGATTTGGGCAGCGTTCTTGGGATTTGCACAAGTAGTGACGTTTTTACTTACATTTAAAAACTGTCAGAACTCTCAATACTTTGCAGTGAGAAAACTCACTAGCTACACTTGTGAGAAGCATAGACTGTGGCAAGCAAACACCATATCCACAAACATGAGACAGGAATTAACCATCTTTGTCTAACTCAGTTAATTGTCAAAATGATCCCAGAAACACAGAAAGAGATACCTAGGCCCTTCTTTACACACCTCCATTCATTTCTTCCTTAAACTTACAGCATTATAACCAAAATCCTCAATAAGCATTTACAGTTTTGTCATCAGCTCCATCCCTGCTGGAAAGCCACCTAAGACCTCCTTAATGGGTACAAGCAGTTGTTGCCAGGTGAAGATGAAGATTTTCAGGAGCCACAACTACGGAAGAGAAGGATCTTGGGTGAAGAAAGTCTGAGATAATAAAGAAACCAGCTTCGCTGATGGCTTTAAGCAGAAACTTCTGCCCTGCTGAAGCCATCCATGACAATTCAGTAGCCCTGCTGAGCTGCAGCCCTAGCTCTAGTAGAACACACAGTGTGCATTTGAAATAGGAATGGGGTTGTCATTGATTATTTGTAACATAAATAACTTTCTTTAGGTACCTAGCATACCACCACTATGTCAGAGCAAGGTACAACCTGAGAACAAGCAGAGAATCAAAGAAGGTAGAGTGAAAGATGAGGCATTTTGTTCAAATACTAATTGGAAATGGCTTCTCCATTAAGCTTGGTCTCTTCTCTTCTTCCATTAAGTAGTATCATTAACAAATTTGAAAACAAGACTGCTCATAAACCAAAGCAAAACAGCTCAACTCTGTTTCACTGATCAAGCAAAGCAGGCCGATGGCACAAAAAGGAAACAATATGATTTTTAAATACTTTTAAAAGAAGTTCATTAACATTGCTGCTAGCAGCTATAGAGCTCATGCAAGGAGTGTCTTTAAAAGGCAGGGCATGTGTCAGGTGGATGGGCCCTGAAGAGCAAAGTAGCATCACAACACACCTCCAGATTACTTCATGCACAAGGCTGACAAGTCTTTTAAATATTAAGGACCATGCTCTATTCTAATTCCACACATGGGGCTCCCATTAATGTCAGTGGGTGTTTCACACAAAGTGCAAGAATAGAAAACAGCCCTTGGCATCTTTCAGTATTAAAGAAAAGAGATTTCAATAAGTTTACTTAATCCATCAAACTGGCAGACTCCAGCATTAGCTCCTGTGATAGCGCTGTCAATGCTTGGTCAAGCCTAAAAAACCTTCAAGCTTAAGCAAGTCTTGACACAGCAGAGAAGCAGAAGCTCAAGATGGCCAACTGTAGGAAGGAAGTAAACTTTTAAAATCTAAGAGAATAAAGGATTAAAGGATAAAGAAAATTATTTTCCCTCTTTATATCATTTTTTTCCAGAGAAGAAATACCAGTTTCTGAAAGAGAAACCTTGAGCTTGGCAGGCTGTGTGGAAAGAGAAAAGCAGAGACAAGTTGAGTGGGTTGGGCAGAGTGGGAAGCAGAGTGTAGCTGCTAATCCTGCTGAGGGAGTTCTGCATTGACTTCAGTGTATTAGAGGCACACAGACTTTTTGATCATGCACTAGCTAGTTCCCTTGATAACACAGAAACCAGAGGTACAGGTCTCAACACATCCTCTAAGTCCACAGGAAGAGGGGATTTGTGCCCAAGAGTATTCTGCTGTCAGAAGCACCAAAGCCTTAGCAAACTGCATCTGTGTGAGGGTCAACCTTGCAGACAGCTTTGCCCCTGTCCTGCCCCCACATTCCCAATAGGAACAGCCTTCTGGCCACTGGTCCCTAATGCATTTTTCATTCTAATTTTTGTTATTGTTGTTTAGACAATTAAGTCCCTGTGTGCTTCTCAGCCCGGGTTTTTGTTGGCTTGGTGGCTACCATTTTTGTTGGGAGTGTCCCTGGCTCTGCAGTACTAGCCCTCATGATAACTGCAAGCAACCCAGCTACTTCAAAAACATTCTAGAGCCAAATTCAAAATATTAGGTCCCATTCTCATTGCCATATTTAGTATCCATCTGGTTCAATTATCACTCAGGGCTGCACTGAGGGATTTCTATACCAGCAAAACTGACACAGGTATATGGTCCATCAAAACTGTCAGCTAGACAAGTCTGTTGAAACTGTGTAAAAATTACAGAATACATTGCATTAGTAGTCTGACCTTGGTACAGAAAAGATCTGAGGCAATTTAGACTGTACTACCGTCATGTAAAGGAGAAAATTCAAAGAAAGCAACAGGGTAGAGGTACAGGTAGTTGTTGGACAGTGTTATGCAGGCTTTTTCTCTCCCTCTGGATATATTGATACACTTTATTTATAGCAGTAAAAGTATCTAAGCCCAAATAGCATTTGAAGTCAAAGTTAAAAATATTACAGAATGACGAGCCCTACAGCCAAGTGTACTAACAAGTCTGTTCTCCCTTATTTCCTTCTTCTAATTCAGTATACAGCTGGCTTATTTGCACCCATCAGTTCAGCACATGAGCAGTAACAAAGCATAGCAGCCATGTCCTACTCCCTCCTTGTTCAGTTGCTCTTTGGGATGAACTCCTACTTACTCTCCACTGTCTTTCTTCCCTGTGTACTTACATCAATCTCTCCTTGGACTGCTATTGAGGAAAAGCAATTGTCCAGAAGTGGAAGTTACATGTGGCTTTGAATGGGACAGCTTCCCAGTGTTCATTATAATCAATGGAGTCTCTTTCATTGACTTCTGTAAGAGATGGATCAAAGCAAGACCCTTTCTTTAAGGTTCTTCTGAACAAATTTCACCTGAAAACACCAAGATGCTTCCTGCCAGAAAATCTACAGAGAACTCAGGTAGAGCCGTATTTTTAGTCACACAACAAACTCAGATTAAACGAATTGCCTTCTGTGGTCTTCCAGCGTCAATTCCAATTATGACTAATGCTGTGGAAACCCTAGGCTTAAAAAACTACATCAAGAAAAGTAGGGTGAGGGTCAGCATGCACATGGGAAGCACCATGATTTCAGTTTTAATTCCTGTTGGGGTGGTGACTTCCTAAAGAACTTTGTTTACAATTCATGGAAAGTGGAAAGGTCACCCTGGCAGTAGTTTGAAGAAGTCTGTAAAAGGAAGAGACAGAGGCACAGCAGAATATATAAAGTCATTCTAATGATATGCACAGAAAATAAAGTCACCTTCACTGCTTCCTCAGTAATCCACCAAGAAGACTAACACAAGCATGTGCTACACCACAGCCTCCAGCTTTGATGAAGGAACCCAGCACTTCAGCACCAATGGCCTCTGCATGAACAGGCCTTATATTTGCAATGGACACTGTCATGGTTTCCCAACCAGTTCTAACACCATGCAAACCACTGCAACTGAAAAACACAAATCCACACCAGTTAAAGATAACTAATTTGAACCACTGAGGACTCAATAAAACAACCTCCTCCTCTCCCTGCCTTCATGTACAGGGTCCTGTTCAATCCAACTAGAAAATTCCCACGAAGAAAGCCTATTTTTGGAAAGAAGGTTTTCATCATTGCTAAACATCCATACTAGATCATGGCAGAAGAATTTGATCTAGTAAATTCCTGCCAGGCACAAGCTTCTTAAACAATGTTGCAGTTTCTCCTTCTCTAGACTCTATCCACCACTCTGGGGAAGAAAAAATAAAAAAAATCAAGTATCTAAGTAAAGAATCAGCTTTAGTATATAAATTAAGTATATATATATTCTTTATAAACAGGACTCCTAATAGTACATTTAAATTATAACTTGCACTTTTGCAGCATCCCCATGGAGCTAATTATAAAAACGAATGAAATAATGCCACAAAGACTACAGAATCTCTCACACGCTCTCCTACACTGGCTTATCTAGTTTTAATGTCTAGGACTTACACAGTTGCAAACTACAGCTGCTTAAATGACAACTATTGTTCACTGCATGATATTTGGTGAAATAAATGCTTAAGTATGAAATCCATTAGTGCCACATATACCATACACTGCATTTGCAAAGACTTAGTTCAGGGGGGAGGGAAATTCCTCTCCCCAGATAAATACAGCTTTTAAAGTTTTTTTATATTATTATTATTACTATTTTCTCCCAACAAAATATCTATTTTTTGGAACATCTCTATCCACTGGTATCCTGAAACTCAATGAAATACCTCAAGGCAAGTATTTGTTCGCTATTTCCTGTTGGAACAGTGCACGAATGTTCTTTGTGTTATTTGAAGCAAGCCGAAAAAGATGGCAACAACACATGGGTGACTTCACTTCCTTGGGGGAATAGAAATTCCAACATATATTTAATATATATTTATATGCTGTATAATTAAAAAGGTAACCCAAAGAGAACAACAGGCCCTTTTTATTGAAATGGGCACGTATAACAAGAGGACTCTGCACCGAAGCGCAGCGGGGCGGAATCAGAGGTGAGGTCCTACTGATCAACTCCCCCAGACAACACAGAGGAGCCAGCTCCAAACTAGGACAGCAGCCCTGTGGTTTTTGCCTGGTCTAGCTTCCTACAGACTCCAGTAAGCACATAACATGTGCAAATGAAACAGTAAGAGAAACCATAGTGAATCCTGTTTCTCTGTGGTCTCTTCCAAGCAGTTTGGAAACCAATTGTGCCACCACCTGCCATAGAAAAATGTTGTCCTGGGTTGCTGCCACTCCTCAAAAGTGAATATATGCTAATTTGGATGAGGATAGCTTCCTTTTGTAATGCTTCATTTGCCCTGTGATCCCAAGCTGAGAGAGAATCTGGCCAATTATGCTGAGTAGAAACACATTACAAAGGAACATCATGTGCTTTAAAGAAATTATTCTTTGTGTATTAAAGAAGGCTCTGGCCTCCCTTTGAATGAAAACTCAAATACAGGAAAAAACAACTTGAGGAAAGCTATACCCTCATTCACACTCACTGAAACTGTGATTACCTCTTTTTCCCTTCATGAAATAAACTACTCCTCCTCTAAAGTCAATTTGCAAGAGCATCAGCTTACAAAAATGATAAATAACTTCCCCTTCCCATAAAAAACATTCAAAACAAACCTATTTAGACAAAAGGCCTGATTTCCCTACTGCTTAGTGCTAGGGTGGAAAAAAACCAGTTGCCTGCTACATTAGTGAGAAATAACAACTTCAGAGAGTCAGACACATGCTGAAATGTTTCAGTTGAAATCAAACTCTAAGAAATTTTTTAAATGTTTTCAACACATCAGCATGAAGCATCGACCTAGTTGGAATCACTTAGATCTAAAGCAAATGCACTGATTGTTTTCACAGCATGCTTTTCTTCTTCAAGCTGCAACAGGCAGACTGGCAACTGCTGTTCGGAAAGGTTTTCAGCCCCCTGCCTTGGTCTACCATAGCCTGTGACACAATCAATACCAGGGTTAGAAGGCAGAGGAAGCTAAGTGAAGATTATGAAGATGAGGTGAGTGACAGAGTTGCCTTACTGGATTTGTTCTCTCTCTCACCTTGAGTCTTTTCTGCTGCAAACAAAGATGGAGAACCATCCCAATTCTTCCTCTGATAGGGGGCAGAGATGAGAGATGGGAGACCATGTGGTGTGAGCGCAGGCAGCACTCAGTACACTTAAAAACATTCTGCTCAACAGGTACAAGAAAGAAGTTCCTCCCAGCAGAAGTCTTTTTCTTTGTCAGGGTGGGATGGAGATACTGCTAAAGAGAGCTTTTCTCTCATTAATCAGTATAATTAGCGTGCATGGTGAGAAAAAGTTCAGTGAAATGAAACTTGAGCATTCTCTTTTGATCATTTCATCTCCACCCAGCCTGTGCTATCTGCAGGCTTCCCTGCTCCAGCCAATCCAATAGGGACCATTGCCTTGAAGCAACCTGCCTCCCTCTGCACTGGTGCATAATGGGAGAACACTCCAGACAACAGTGCTACTTAATATGCCACCACACCATGCTTTTTGCTGTCAATCTTAATGGCTTTCAGATGTTCAGGTACTACATAATTAAAGAATTTTTACAGTAACCCTAAAATTTTTAATACAGTGCAGCTTTTGTTAGAATCTCCATGAAGAAAAATGGGATTTTTAAGCCCATTCTGGAGATACCCTGCTGCTCTGCTACTCTTATCCTCTACCAGTTTATGGAGATAGGTGACTTAGCTTGAGCTTACTGCAGTAGCATAAGAAGGGATGGAAGGAAACAGTTCAAGGGGAGTTACAAAGAGAGAGAAGGCCCAGTTTATGCCACTGTCTGTTCTTTTCAGTTAGGCATAGAAGAATCCCAGGAGAAAAGCATATTTGGACATTAATAGCATGCAGCAGCCAGAATATTGTTGGCATTTACAGTCCATCCACATTTATATTTTAATATGATAAAAAAAATAGGAAATGGAACGGAGAAACCCAGCTTTCCCCTCCCTCCCCCCTTTTAGTAACTTGAATTTTAGATAGTTAAGTGCTCTGTAGCACAAACTGTTTCCTGCAGGTTACGTAGACTCCAGTCCGCACATCACTCCAATGGGGACAGGGCTCCCTAAACCCACAGCATGGGCTGGTGTATGCACAACTCTGCAGCGATAATGGGATTAACCCCACTGCAGACCTTTTGTTTGTAAATGGTTTCTGCACCATTACTGGTGCTGTGCCTACAAGTACAACTGCAATTTTTCACAGGAAATTCTCCCAGTTTGCAAAGTTAGTTTGGGAAGGAACACCCAATCTTTGCTTGATCTTTCCTAAATAAAAGTCAAAAAGCATTTTCTAGTTGCAAGAGGCCCACTGTCAAGCTGCCATCCACACTTTAAGGGGTTCCTGACAAGAAACAAACAGCGTATTTGTTCAGCCCTGTGATGTTGAAGGCCTTTCTTTTGGGAGGGAGCTCCCTGCAGATGAGCCTGTTACTTGATGGTATCGCTCATGACCAGGAAATACTTTTGGTAATGGCACGATACTGACATCTGAGGTTTCTATTAATCCCACTTCAGAGTAAGAGAGAGGTTTCACATGTCAGAGCACTTCCTCTCTTACATCCCACGGAGTACCTTGGGCTTGGGGCAGATCTCTCTTTCTATGTGCACCTTCCCACCAACCACCTTCTAAACATGTAGTACAAAAAGCAGGCAGCAGACTTGAGCTAAACCTCTTGCCTCGATGGATTTTTGCTAAGGGTGATGACCTCAGAACCAATATAAAGGGTCTTTACTATAAAAAAAAAACCAAAACAACAAATCACTGAACATGCAATCACTGTCATTTGACAATTAAAAATGTATGGGTTTACTTTATCCTGCTAAGTATTAGAACTGCAATACATCCTCACTTAAAGGCACAGTATTAAACTCAGTGTCACATCAAGGGTGACTGCAAAGTCTACCTGGACTGAGGTTGCTCACTTTGCCCCTAACACACCTACATGTAGTGAATTAATGAGAAGGCTCTTTTGCACAGAAATCCTTTTCAACCTCAAAAGACTGAAACAAATAAGAAAAAAACATGGCAAAACAGCAGATATGCAAAAGTCACATTTTTTTTCCTGAAAACTCCCATTGCATCCTGAGGAATCAGAGATTGACACCAAGAAGTAGCACTAGTGAGAATAGCATTAGGGGAATGAACGAAAGGAAGATGACAGCAAAGCATCTTGCTCCACAAAGGAGCAACACCACCTGCTCTGGTGGGACCTGGGTCAGAGGCATGCTCTCACACAGGGTCACACACACACCTTTGACATCTCATGGCAATCATTAGTGCCCAAAGCCTCAGCTGGAGACACCTTGGGTTTTCCCAAGAGCTTTCATCTCCAACTCCTTTGGCATAGGACCAGCACCACATTGGCTCCCTCTGAAACTCAGGGCTTCTCTAGAGATTTCATCCTTGGCACTGGACAGCCAGAGGTAGGTATAAACTACCTTTAAGTGATCATGGCTGCCCTCAAGCCTATCAGCCTTTCCAGGCCTTCTTTCCCACTGTGATTTTTTTGTCTAGACAATATCTGGAAACATAAGAACAGATTTGGGGTTTTTTTTGTGAAGAAATTTAGTAAACTATTGCCTACAAAAATCCCTTTTAAAGCATTCATTTTACCTTACTTTTTTTTTTTCCTCTTAACAATTGGTTTTATTACTACATCATTATCCACCCTAGCAAAGCAAGCATCAGAAAAATTAATACCTCCAATTTTACACTAACTTTGCTTAAAAAAACCAACACACTAAAACTTGTTACAACAGCCATTGCTGATATCCAACAAAACTACTTCAGATATCACTATTTGTATATACTAAAGAACTTCTTGCTGTGAAGAAATTAACAAGAACTGAAGATAGACCAGTAATTTTCAACTTTCCAAGCCCATTTCCAGACCCTATTACAGGATATTATTTTCAAGCAATGGGAACTCAGCAAGTTCTGAAAAATAATGGTCAAAAGGAGGTTCAGATGACATGGGCAGAGCAGAGACCTCCGTTCAGAAATCATGCCTTTGCACTGCCCATCACTATGAAGTGATTAGACATTATCACAAAGTAAATAGTACTTGAAGGGAAATTTTTTCACAAGATGCCTTCCAATTCCCAACCACTATTCAATTCATACATCATTTTTCACATAAGTACTGACTTGCATAACTCTTGATTTCAGGGTATTTAAAATTTTTTTGAGGGAAACATATGACAGACTTGGGGAGGTATGTGAGGATATCCTCACAATTTTAAAAAATTATACAATACTTTGAGGAATAATATTTTGAATATTTAATATAAATTAACAATGCAATGAAATTGCATCTCCTCCCTCTTTTGATGAAGGAGAGCAGGAGCATTTCCAGCCTTCAACTTTGCTACACTGCTTAGAACACGGGCCAAAGTTACAGACTTTGGAAACTCATTTATGTGAATTAATCTGCTAGCTAGAATTAGAAAAAAAAAAGCTTTTTAAACAATTCTTTGTTTAGATTGTCTGTATAATCAAAGGTCTAGTTCACATCTTCTAACATAAGAGTTACTTCCAGGAGTTCAGTCAGACTTTCCAGCATAGCTCACAGTCCTTTCCTTTATATTACTGAGACAAAAGGCTTTCAAGTTACTGGCTTGGACTCTGACATATAATTTCTCAGATGCCTAAATCAGAGCAGATGAATGCCATATGAGAAATTAAGCATCAGAAGACACAGACACACATAAAAAAGCCTAACCATAATTATAGCTTGAAGAAGGAAGCTTACAGACAATTACAAGATTCAGAAAACATGCTAGTACAAATGGAAATCTTAAAATTCTTGAAAGTTCCCCTGAATTGCATAGATGGAGGTGTGCTAGGCAATTTTCTCATTTAAATGTTGTACTTTGTACAATGATACATCCCACCAGTTACCAGAAATTTGGGGGTTTTATGTTGGTCTCCAAATCCAAGAATTTAAAAATTAACTAGGTGTCTCATTTATGGGACACTTGTAATGATATACATTTCTGCAATACTTATGATTACTTAAAATCCTTTCAGGTAACATTACATAATTATTAACAGTTAGGATAAGTCCTAATTCCCTTTATGGCAGCAGCTATCTTTTTTTATCAGATGAAAACAATAAAATTCTGAAAGGGAAGAAAAATATGCTTAAAACTGATCCTGAAAAGGCATCACCAGCTTCAGCAAGGCTTCTCCAACACAAGAAGAGCTCAAAAATATTAGTACTAGCACATTATTGAAGCAAATCCATTTGAGCCTAAAAATTTGAAGCTTGCTGCCATACTAACTTCTAATTTTCACAGGGTCCTAATACTCACATTCCAAGAAAATATGTGTATTGGTACTAAAAGTTACACAAAACTTTAAAAGGCTGTATTGAATATTGTCAAGGATCACACACAACACAGGGATCTTAAGCTGAAGGTCGCTTCCGAAGCACTGTATGGTTATGGTAAAACATATGTACTGCCACAAAGCAGAAGGGTTCTTCAGACCAGTAAGAATGAACATATCTCCAGCTGTCATAGCTATTATTTTTTAACTTCCTTCACAGCATACTGGATATTAGTCAATACATCATTTTTGGAAGGTAGAAATTTTTCCATAACCTTAACTCATTGAGATCCTTTAGAGTGTATTTGGAATTGTTCTGTCCCCAGCACAGACCTTCTCTACCTGTACCTACCACAAATGCTCTAGGTGATATCAGTAAGTAAGTCCCTGTTGACTTCAGTGAAGCCAAGATTTTTACTTTCCCCCCTAACTTGTGAACAACTTTAACAGAGTTTGTAACTTGACAACACAGCAGAGTTGTAGAAATGCCCGAGTAAGTTTACATTATGGCATTCTTTAAGCAGCAAGGTAGTGAGTTTTGCCGCTATTTCTCTGCAGTTCATTCATACTTCTTAAGACAAGCATATACTTATTTCCAGCAAGGTGATAACAGGGAGAGCTTTGGACCATGGGAAAACTCAGGTAAACAAAGTAGTCCCTGATCAGCAAGGTAATTTTAACCACAGAAGCAGAACCCTGCTAAAATAGCAGTTAATTCCTTACCCTGGGACATGTCCAAAGCACATCGAATCTTGCCACAAACTTGGATAGATTTTTAGATTAGGCCCTAATTAGTATTTTACACTTGGTCTGACTGTGCTCATGATAAAGGCCTGTTTAGCAATATTGACAGCAGCATGTTTAGCAACAGTGTCAGAACCACGTCTGCACACAGCCTGTGTTTTGAGCAAGGTTCTGTATTAAAAAGCCAAGAGGAGTAAATCTGCATGCTATTTTGTATTCTAGCTCTACCATTCCTTCAATAGAGGAACAGAGTGTGTGCTTTTCTCAGGTTTTGCTAGGAATCAGCAAGTACAAAGTGAGTGAATACCTACTGTGCACTACAGAAAGAAGGGAAGTGAGCACAGTACACCTCAGCTCCACCTACTGCTGCTGTTACCCACCCAAAGTGAGCTGCAATACTGGGACAGCACCTGGGGGAAGACAATCTCCTGCGCTGGAAGAAACACCTGGTAGCAACACAACAGTAAGGAGAACAATAGGTGCTTTGGAAGCAGAACACTACCCTGTATTTCCAAGTACACATTAAAATCTGAATTATAAACATAGTTAAAAAGCAGCCTTCACAAGGGCAGCTGCTGAGCTACTGCTCCCCTTCCCTTTTTGACCTATAGAAACACCCTCCCCCACCTTAGCACTGCTTATACCCTGCCCAAGTTCCACAATGAAATCGGTGCACTCCTTTAAACTCCACTGTTAACACTTTCTCTACTTCCATACACACAGTGACAAGTAAAATCACTACATATTTTTCTATTTCGTCTTACAGGTACCTGAAAGGCTCAGGAGCAGGAGAACATTGCATTTGTAAAGCACTTTGGAATACATAAGTACACTAAAGAGAGATCCTTTAAGGAAGATGCAGATGCACTGACATAATATTATCCAAGAATAAAACCCTTTGATGTAGAAGTTCTCCACCAGAACAGAAAAAAAAAAAAGCAGTCATAGTGAATGGTAACTGTTGTAAGCCCAACACACCTTCTGTTGGGAAGAAAGCTTGTTAGCAAGACTGTAATGCAACTCTTGATAACAACACAGCAAAGGATAGATTCTCAAAATAACTCCCATTTTTTGCCTGACTGTGATTCTGCTTACCCTAACAGCAATTTTACAAGTGGTACTATGACAGTTGAAGTTAAGAGGCTGCATCTGTAAAGCCTTGGTTTCCTCATTTTTGCTGCTTAAATGTGAAAGCCTTCATCAAACTGTTAGGAAAAAGTACCCAATATAAAAAAAAAACAAACCATGAAACCCGTATCTGGCATAATAATTACTCCTTTGTTCCTCCTTTTAAAAACAGCTTCCAAAGCTCTCAAGTAATGTTCTACTTTTTTACGGGTGATAAATCTTCCCTCTTTTAAGCAAAGATTTCCACCTATCTAAAAATTCAGTCCTGAAATTGTGGTTTGAGGTTTCTTTAAATTTAGCCTGTAAGAAACAATCCATGGGAAAGTCAGACATTACCAAAACAAGCAAAACTAAATCTAACACTTTATCCAAACTTGAACTACATGCTGCAGAACAGGCTGCATCTTCATCATGGATCTCTATTCTATGCTTCATAACTCTCATTTAGGAAGGAACTCACAAAGAAGTTATTTTTTAACAACAGAGGCCAAATTTCCTGAGCCATCTTTTACATCAGCCTGCAGCTGCTCACAGACTGCCTCAGCTGTACATGCAATTACCTTTCACCAGTGTAACTCTATCCCATTTTCTCCAGCATTCCCCATGCATCTAGTACAGAGAACTTTACTTGCAAAATTAAAACTCAGCAATACTGTGATCACGACTCATCTACTTTTTCTGCCCCTCAACTGAAGAAACTTGCAAAGAATTCCAGTCATTTTACCTTCCACTCATTGCAGCTAGCAGACATACTGAGTACAACACACCATAAAACAGCTACAAAATTTCGTAAATCTTGGACAAAGAAGTTCTCTTTAATGTCTTATTGTTATTTTTATTTTACCAGGAACTCTCTAGGTAAGTGGATTCCTACATTATTCTAATACCTGGGCCTCAGCACGAGGTCTAACAGGATGGAATCTTTCAGCTGAAATTTAGTAGTATCCCTTCTGTACTTGTCCAGCTTTTTTATTAGTCCAGCACAATATTATCAATTGAAATATAGGAAAATGCTTACCCTATCACAGTTAGCAGGATCTTACCTGGTTATTTCATCTATACTAGGAGACACCCCACTATCCAAGAGCAAACAACCAGCTCTTGTCACTACAGCTATGTGACACAGGAGCAGCAGGAGCCTGGAACATCCTCAAACATGGCACTGCTGCTGAACCTGTATTTGTGTGCCTGTAAATCACATCAGCTGTGCTGCCAGCAGCCTCACTGCCCCCTTGGCTGGGCTGAGCACCAGCCACCCAGCAGCACAAAGAGGATAGGGACTACCAACCATGCTTCACCTCTTCCAAGAGGACTCGCAAGCAGAAAGTGCCTCCTCTGCTCCCTCAGCCCACCCTCCTTCACCCCACATAGACTTTTCCCTCAAAACCAAACAAATTAAAGTCAGGCAGATTTTAGCCCCTGAACACTATTCAGGGGTTTAGGTTCAGATGGCCCAGAATGCCAAGACAAAACAGACAAATCCTACCTCAGCCCATCCATCTCACTCTTAACAGAGTAGGACCATGACTCAGAAGCTGGCCTGGTACCCAGCTACTCACAACTTCCACCCAGGGCAATTCCAGGCCTTAAATGCCCTGAATAGCCACACCTAACACCTCCCCCACCCTGTCCTCAGCCTCATTCAGCCCAGAAATGCTAGGGTTGTCCTGGCTTCCAGCTCCCCATAGCCCCACCATAGGCCCCGGCCTAATACAGCATGGCCTCTTACCTGGATGCTGCCCAGTGCAGTGGCCTGGACTCAACCACCCTCAGCTGCCATGCCATGCCATGCCATTCCATTCCATGCTCGCTTAGGAGCTGCTGGGACAGGCTCCTGGCCTGTGATACCAGGGCCTGCTCCCCAAGCATCAAGGAGTAATAACTCCCTCACACCCCCTCTGCTTAAAAATGACTCGTGACTCCCACTCCGGCTGAGGTAAACAACCACCCTTATGTAATTAAGATCCAGCAAGTGTTTTCAATACAGTTTGTATCTTCTATGCAAATTTAAAAGAACCAAGAAGCTACAGGTGTGCTCTGGTTTCAGCTGGGGTGGAGTTAGTTTTCTTCTAGCAGCCGGTGTAATGCCCTGTTTGGGATTAGGATGAGTAACATCATGGTAACAGTGCTGGTAACAGCCCGATGTTTTCAGTTGCTCCCAAGCAGTCAAGGACTTTTCAGTTGTTAGGACTGCCCTGATAATGAGAAGGTGGGAGGCACCCAGGAAGCTGAGAGTGGACACGACCAGGACAGGTGATCCAAACTGGCCAAAGAGAGTATTCCATGCCATGACATCGTGCTTCGTATAAAGGGGGCTGGTGTGGGAAGGAGGACATGGCTTCAGGATGTGTTTTTGGGGATGATGCAGTTTTGGGATGCCTTTGAGCTGTATGGTTTGAGTTGTGCAGTTTGGTGTTAAACTGTATCCTGTATCACCATTTTTACATATATTTTTATAATAAAGTCCTATCATCATTATCTACCTCTACCATCCAAGTAAACTATGTTTATCCCAACCTGTGATGTTTGTTTTCTTTTATTGGTTTTCTTTCTTACTCCTTTCCCCCGTGTTTAAAGAGAGTGGCTGCATGGTGTTTGGCTCTTGGCTGGGGCAAAACCACAACAAGGGAAAATAGTACAATTAAAACTCTGGACCTAAAGTTTTTACAGTGTAAGAATTAAAGAAGCTGAAGCACACAGTGACAAAATTGGAAGTACTATGGAAAAAAGTAATTTTCACTATAAAATTCCTGTGTATTTTACTGCTCATTCCTTACTGTATTGTATGATGCAATTACTTGTCTTATGTATGCCACCCTTGAGCTAAAGTACCAAATTTTGAGTGTCCCCACCTAATGTCTGCTGCCTCTGGTGCTGTTAGTGGCTGTCCCTGAGCACATGTCCCTTTCACATGCTCAAGACAGCTGCAGGGGTAGTAAATGTCCAAGGTGGCATTTCCCAAGCAGAAGTCAATCTAAAGCAGAAGGATAATGACAAAAAACCAAGGTATATTTTAGAAAAGCAATTTCTAAAGGATTGTTAAATCCCATTGGGGGTGGCAGTGGGGGGGGGGGAGGTGCAGCACAGCCAGTAGTGCCTCTGCTAACAGAAGGCACTGTTCTGCTAACAGAACAGCTCTGGATGTAAGTCACTTTACATAGACAACTATATAGCTACATAGACAGCTTCATAGACTTATTCTTGGTTTAGTAACCTTAAACACTAGAGCCCCCCTTTTGCCACCAAACAATTCCTATGCTAATATCCCTTCAGTGCAAGCATAAAAATAGAATTTAAGAGATTAACAGTAAGGTGCTAAAAGTTTTGCAAAGTATCAGTAAAGACAGAAAAGTGACAGTATCAATCCCTAGTTTTATGCTTGTCTCAGTTGTTACTGCACCACTACCCCAAATGTGCTCTACTGACACTTGGTAAGATGGGTCCCTGCAATGGCATCTGAGCAGATGGTGAATGGATAAAGATGAAGAGAAAGGATATAACATGAATGTTGTTTTATTATTCTCAGTGTTCCTGTATACAACTGTTCCATGCAGTTTTCTGCCATGGCCTAATCCTGGCTACTGGTCCTAATCTTTCAACCTCGGTGAGTCCTCATTACCACTGGTACGATATATAAAACTGTAACAAACCTATTAGGAAAAAAGCTCTGACATTTTCAGCCTTACTGAAACATCTTTTCTTTAGTGGCCATGTCCTCCTTCCATGCTGCAACTCTCCCTTTCTTCTTATCCTGCCTTTTTTCACACCCCCATGCTGGCAATTACTCCTTTCTTTTTGCATGTCACTCTGCCCCACGTAAGTGGTTTGTACTAGCTACCTATTCCCAGTTCTCCTTCAGTATGATGGAATGCTCTTACTAAATCATACATTAGATTATAGTTGCAATTGTAAATAATGCTGAAGAAAAGCTAAATAAGTTTTAGAAAATTATCCCCTCCCATCAGAGATAAAATTGGCATAGTATAGGAATTAAAGTGACTTCAAGCTGCTGAAAGTAGCAATTATATCTGTTCAAGGGATAATCCAATGTTGTTTCT
The DNA here is from genome assembly GCA_013399135.1 of Heliornis fulica. Lineage (NCBI taxonomy): Eukaryota > Metazoa > Chordata > Aves > Gruiformes > Heliornithidae > Heliornis > Heliornis fulica. The sequence continues at coordinate 21,578 of VXBZ01001019.1, read as the reverse complement.
CTGTAGTAACCTGAAGCTTTTACTTTGCAGTAAAGGAACATTATTAGACACTTGAAGTAAAAAAGCACTTGGCTTCACAACACTTCCATTTTTAAAATTGTAAATAACTAATTGAGGCTGTGGGGAATTAAGAGCCAAGTATTACCTATTTTAGGGGTTTCGTGTGTCTGCTTTGTACAAAGACCAGTGTCTGTATATATCAAAAAAATCTATATATCAGTAGCTGTTCTAGCAAAGCTACTGGATAACTTGATAGGTTTTTTTCTGTTAGAAATAGTAATGGAAAGATATCTGTGAAGTTTTTCATTCAAAATAAAGATTCAACTATGTTAGAACCTATAATCCAAAATTCCTATGAACAAGAGAGAAAAAAGTCTTAGAGCTTGGCCTTTTGTTAGCAGAAGAGTTTGAGTGCTTAATTCAAAGTTACATTTCCTTTTTAAAATTTCATTTTTTTTTTTTTAAATTAAGCAATTCCAAAATCACCCAAACATTTAAACCCAAATAAGACTTTTTCTGGAACGTGGCTCTTAGTGCAGGTAAGAGGGACCTGGGGGTCCTGGCAGACAGCAGGATGACCATGAGCCAGCAATGTGCCCTCGTGGCCAGGAAGGCCAATG
>VXBZ01001019.1:0-10890 GCA_013399135.1 Heliornis fulica | reverse complement strand
TGGGGGGGGGAGGGGGTAAGTATGGTACAGATTTTAGAAAGCATAAAGCATACAAGGTAGAGAAAGATACAGCATAATTGGAATAATTAGATGACCCATTTAATTACCTGTTCATTTAGCTGGGCTCGAGCTATATAAGGAATATGGCATAAGAATCCAGCTAATAGTTTCTATAAGAGCAAAACCCATTTGAAGAAATAATGGGTATTATGGTTCAGCGTGCAAGGAAGGATGCTACAGACTATTGCTGTCAGGGATCGGGGTTTCATTCCAAACACTCCAGTTATGAATCAAAATCACAATGAGCAATGAGCTTCTAGATCTTGACACACTGGGCAAGGAGGTTGTTCTTCAGAGTACTTGGCTGTTTAATTGCTTGCTCGGGGGAGGGAAAAAAAAAATAAAATCCAGAGGGAAGGTATGCAAGCAATCCCGCACCTTGGAGCCAGGTGCTAGGTAATGGTAAGGATTGTAGCACTCTGCTACCATTGCCATCACCAGTGGGAGCCACTGTGGCCACTGGTTCTTGGAGACAGCTGAAATCAACAATATTGAAAACCAAAAAAGAAGTGGAAAATGCATTTAATGATGGGCAGGCACTTGGTGTTGAAAATGCCTTTAAAGCAGCATGCTCCTGCTATTACTTTCGTGTCATACACAGGCTAGTGTTTGAACTACAAATAACTGCTAGTGTTTCTGATCTCCAGTGGAACAGAGATCTACGTGTATAGTTTGGATTTTTAATTAGGTGAGTTCACACTCCATTAGCAGCAAACAAGACTGAATTTAAAGCTACATCTGCAGGATTACTCAAAAGAAAATTTAGCTCTCCTCACAGCTGGAGAAAAATGTAATTCTGAACTAAAGAGGCCAAATGATAAACATTTAAGTTTTTGTTTTCAGAGGGATTGAAAGTTAACAAGGACTCCTAAGAACTTTTTCTAAAACAATAGTGTCAGGAAATGAATGTATCTTCTAAAAATATACACATACTGAATATGCAAATCCCTGTTATTTCTCAATACCAAATATAGACTTACAGCATGGAAATATTTTATAGCAAAGGGTTTGTCTTTTGATAGTTATTTTCTCTTACCCAATGAATATTAGATTCCATAGAGAAAGTCTAATTCTATTTTCAGCAATGTATGTAATTATGCTGATTGCTCTCTGCTTCCCAAGTTTTCAGTAACTCTTATTATACAACTAGAAAACACATTATTTTAATCTCAAAAAAAATAAAAGCATCTTGTTCTATCTTCATATGCAACTAATAACAATCAAATACTGGATAATTAATAATAAAAAACCCCTGAACATTTTGTGGTTTTATGAACATATTTGGATGTGCACACTTACACATAAAGTATGTAAGTATGCACACATACAGATCTAAAAAAAAAACCCAACGTTTCAAATACCAAGCATACCAAGTTGCACAATAATAATCTCCATAAATTCTAACATAAAAACCCCAAGGAAGTTAGTCACCTAAAATAGCGAAATGTATTTGCCTTTGAAGTGCATGCCCTTGGTATTGATTTTTAGGAAATGAAATACACTAACACACAATATAAACATTTTTCCAGACATTAACTGAACTTTTTTTTTTTAATTGATGAAATATGCAATGTTACATGGAGAAACCCCCTGCTTCTACCTCTTCCAGCCTCAAAAATACTTTCCTAGAACTATAAGCTTTAAACATAAAATAGCTAACTTACACTTTTACATGCCAAAGCAAAAGTTACATTAAGGAGATATTACAAGCTTTGAGATTTATCAGGGTCTCAGGGTACATCTGTCAGGTGTACTTGCTCAAAACCTTGCCATTGTATCTGCCTTAGAATCACTAAATATATTTCTCTAAGACTGAACAAGTTTACACAAAAAAGGTAATTAACCCGCTCGAAAACACGTATTTTCACACAACGTAATACTGGCAAACATGCCCCACTTTTTAGGTTATAAGCCAGCCTAATAGAAAGCTGTTAATGTTTAGGGGATTTTTAATAAAAAATGTATCTTCTATATTTAAAATATTTAAAGCAATAAAAGTCTGTGGTAAACATGGTATTACATATTTGACATTTTCCGCCCAGAAACGCATTACTGTGTACGATGGTATTAATAAACCATGTGCTTTGAGGGACTTCTGTGCTTTGCCATAATTTAGTTGAAAACAGTGTGTAGGATGCGTATTTTTCCACCATTGTATCAACATATAGGAAACACAAATACTATGTCATCACCTCGGCAGCATGCATTCACTACACTGGAAACATATGCAAAAACCCACAAACTTTTGGGAGTTCAAAAAATCCCCCCTTTGCCAGATGCTGATTTACAAGTCAGTGGTTATTAAGAAAGTGTTGAGCACTTAAAATTTTGTTAGAAAAAGGAAAACAGACACCCTCGTCCAACTCTGGCTGCATTCATAGGAAAACAGCCCTCCCTGTAAAACAGGACACAACATAATTTAATTTCTGCCCCCACTCCAGGTTATTATTTGAAGCAAACGAAAAGACAATGATTCTTCTCTCTTCCGGCTAAAGCTAGAAACAGCATGGTTAAAACACACACACAGACACACACACACACACACACACACACACACAGACACACACAAACTACAGACTTATCAGAAATCACAAAACAGAAAGAGAAGGACTCACTGACCCATTTGGAAGACAAAGACGACAAAACGGAAAAGCTCTAAAAATCAGCTTGTGAGGCCTTTGAGAGATATTCTTCTGGCATTTCATCACAGCAGCCCCAGACCAGTTCACTTCCCTGGATACAGGGAGGGAGAACTAAATAGAGCTGTTTATTAAAGCTGTTGTGCTGGATTGCATTAGGAAGCACGAGCAGACCACCTGGACCTTTCAGATTGTGGCAGTGTTTAATTTGCAGGCTGCCCCTCTGCAGCAGCAAAGACTACTACATTTACCAAGCTCAATCACACATTATCTGGGTTAGGAGTAAAAGAAGAAAAAAACGAAAAGGGGGAAAAGAAGAAAAAGAAAAAAAAACCCCACAGAAAAAGAAAATCCCCAGCCTGTAGTACAGGAATACAGTCAATATAGAAATAATGAACAGCGTTAGAAATAGAAAGCAACTCGCCAGCAAACATAACACTTTCAGCTCTTCTACTTCAGCACATTTAAACAAAATACAACAGTAAATTAATAAATAGATTGATTTGGCAAAGCTCAGCCTAAATTATAAACTGGGTTTATTAGCAGAAAAAGCACGGTATTGTAGGTTTAACTAGTGATTCCCTGGCCGGATTATTGTGGTTCTTTTGCCTTTCTCACTTTCAGTACTACACTCGCTGGTAGCTGAAGATACAGATAGAAAGATGGTACTGTAAATATGAATTATGTGAATCATATGGTTAGACCCTTGTGGAAAAAAAAAAAAATAAAAGGGGAGTTGAGAAATGGCTGACTCCATACCTGACCAATTACAGCTTGCATGGTCCCTGTGTCCTGCTGAGCTGAAAGATCGCAATCCATCATATGTAGTCTTTGAAAAGGAGAATGGGGGTTTCTGGCATGCATCTGTCAATCAACTTCTGCACTCCCAACCATCACCAAAAGCAAGGGAAAAAAAGTCAAGCTGCTCCACCAAATAGGATGAAACAGTCATGTGACCTTCAGCACACTCACACACATACATACTTCCATAGAACGTATGAATTTTCTGCAGATATGAAATGACATTGACAAATACCCAATACCAAGTAAATAAAGTGAGACAAACAGCTACTCACCAAAGACAAAACACTTGCTGTAATCTTCAGCCTAAAGATTTAATAAACCCAAAAGGTATTTTAAACAGAGGCTTTGCTTTTGAGCCTAAACTTTTCAGATAAGGTGATACAATTTTATATATGCAGACAGTGGTCAGAACTTTAACCCCTCGCGTCCTCTCGCAGCCTCTATTTTCTCTTCCCCCCTTTTGTACTTTTACTTTATGCCTGAGTCCCTGATTTTTTATTATTATTAATAATAATAAATTTTAAAATAATATTTATTTTTTGTCAGAGTGAAGAGGCTTGTGTTGCCACCTTTGGACGTGCACAAATTATGAGAACTTGATAGAAGGAAATTACAAACAGGAAAAAAAAAAGGAGCACGGGCTGAGAAACCCGTGCCTCTACTCACAAGCCAAAATGTGTCTCACTGCTTTACTCCACCAGAAGTCAAATGTTTTCTTTATTGGAAATATATATTTAAGTATTAGTTTATGCAAGCTGTGATGAGCACTCAAAATATAAAATATTCAGACTATGTAAATCCTACTTACAGAATCCTTTCCATTTTGAAGGTTAGCAGAGTTTTGGTTCATTCACTGCTCCACTGAACTGACATAAAATGTTGTTACTTATGAAGGCAAATATTACCATTTTTTCTAATGGAAGCAGTTTGTTTCATATATCTTCCTCTCTCTGAGTTGAGATTTGCAAGAATTTCAGAGACTGTTTTTTCTTCTTGTCAAAATATATGAGCCACTTGTCTCCAAAAACTGAGTGTCGTGAACAACATGCTGCAGCATTGATTGCTGATATGTTATTGGCCAGGGATTGCTGAAGGGTGACATTAATGTAACCCGGTAGCACTTTAACCCTTTGAAGATCAATACAGTCTTCCAGCAATATAGGAGCATAACAGCCCATAGAGTTTTTGCTGTTTTCAGCTTCATATAAATATTCCAGTATCTTTCTGCACCCCCTCCCGCCCCCTACCCCCCCCAAATTGCATTTCTGTTATTAGTGCAAATAACCTGCTTTTCAAAGCAAAAATGAAAATGCAGGAAAACAAAAAAAGCAGCCTAGTCTGTAAGCTTAATATAATCCAGCCTTCCCATTTTAAGTAAGTTTCTGGCAATATTTTGAAGTTATTATCTCATTTTTAAAGGCATCGACAATATTGATTTTAGTATGTGAATAGCCAAAGAAATGTGAAAATGTCCACAATATTCCAACTGTAGGCACAAGCACCTGCCAGCCTAATATTTCTTACATTAGTATTTTAAAAATTACATTAGTATTTTTTAATTTTAATTACATTAGTATTCTTAAAAATCCAGTGTCTAGTAGTGTTTTGGTTATGATGGGGCATATGTTTATGTGCATGGATACATGGATGTGTATTTTTTGTGCATGCATATACAAGAGAGAGATAATTTATGTTGAAGGAAGGGCAGGGAATATCAAGTTTACTTTGTGTTTGTGTTTACTTTGTGTTTTTGCATTTTTATTAAGACAAGGGTGGTTTTTTTCAGTGCTAAGACAACAGTTAATAAGGGAAGTTTTGGGATGTGTTTAAAAATCAGAAACAAGAAAAGAATTCACATGTAGATACACAGGGACCCAGCAGTGCTCCGAGGCCAACAAGGTATTTTAGCTTAAAAGTTTTTCAAATCAAGCATTTTTAGAGAGATATGCCATATTAACACAGAATGTTGCCTCTGGCATGAGGAAGAGGTACATGAAATGGTGCTTCCAACATCTGCTCCGCATTTCACTTATAAACATAATTAAAATGCACCATTTGTGCTGAAATCTTATCTGCTTCTTATTCATGAAAGAAAATAGACTGAACTAGTACCTTGGGCTGCCTTTTGGTCAGCTGAGACTTTGCTGCAGTCTCATCCCTCAGGACAATTCTATGGAAAAACCAGGCAGTGTTGTGAAGGCCATAATCAACACCCATATCATTGCAAGCAATCCAAAACCCAACTGGTAAATGGGGGAGTGAATAGAGGAGATCGCCTCAGCTGTCTCCAGGCAAGCAGACACGCCGAAGGCAAAGACCATATATGAATTTGAAAGGAAATTTAAGGATGTTTATTTTATATTTTCTCGTCAAGAGGAGCCTTTCTGCAGTGGCTATGTACAAACACCTTTCAAATTCCTTTGACTTGTCTAAGTAACTCAACCTGACAATTACTACCACAGGGTTTTTATTAGGAAAGACACTGACCTGGACATACGTTGCAGCACACAACTAAGCACAGTGCTGTACACACACACCAATCTGCTGCACCCTTATGCACCAAGCAAACCAACCAGATGCCTGCACATGCTCGAGCTACAAGAGCTTCTTCCTCACAAAGTGAGATACACTCTTGCCTCTTCTTTTACTGTGATTATCTTACCCTTCCAGGAAATGCCAGCCTACTCTGGAAAGTGAAAACATCACTGCAGCTAATGCTTCTGCATAAGTCATGGCATTACTGTTAACACAACCAACTGTAGGAGCCTTCTCTGCTACTCCTGGAGATGACCTTAACTCTGCAGAGCTGGAGACCCTTTCCCTCAGCCAAACCTACCTGGTCCTGTAGGGGCTGCACAGGTGGTCCCTGGTCACCATCCCAGGTTCACTGCTCGTCCTTTTGGTCTTCCACTCTCAACCCCTAATGAGTTGTCATCCCAATACTGTCTTTTTACTTGCTGTGAGGGATTTACTTACTGTGAGGGTTTTAAGCTAGAAAAGGGTAGGTTTAGGTTAGATAGTAGGAAAAAATTCTTCAATGTGAAGGTGGTAGATCACTGGAATAGATTGCCCAGAGAGATGGTGGAGGCCTCATCCCTGGGGATAAGCAAGGTCAGGCTTGATGGAGCTCTGAGCAACCTGATCTAGCGAAGATGTCCCTGCTTACTGCAGGGGAGTTGGACTAGGTGGCCTTTAAAGGTCCCTTCCAAGCCAATACATTCTAGTCTAGTCTAGCCTAGTCTATCCCTCTTGCTCCACACCCCCTACCCCCAACAACCCCTTACTTTGCTGCTTGAAAGGTGATTTAGCTCTCCCATCAGCAGTCAGAAAGGTGAGGGAGCAAGGTTACTCCTAATCTGCCACAGGGCAGACTTGGGTGGAGATCAGGGTGCAAAGGGGAACTTGGCAGGCCAGGTTCACTCTTACCCTGCTAACTTGAGGAAAATTGCTGAAGGACAGAATGACAAATATTTCCTCTCAACCAGCTGTGCTGTATCCCTAGCAGAGACCTTCTGGTCTCCTTTGAAACGTTTTAGCCATGGCTCTCCCCCAGCATACCCAAGAGAAAAATGGTCACAGAGCTACAGCAATATAGAGCAGCTATACCTGATGTGCAGCTATCATATGCCTATTTATGCCTATATGCTACTGCAGCTCCCAGCACAAAGGGACAGGTTTCCACCGTGGTACTCCAAACTATTACGGGGCACACACGTGTGTGTGTGTGTGTGTGTGTGTGTGATCAAGACTTACACACAGAGGAGACTCCGTTATCGCTTGATCTGTGAGAGCACAAATTCCAGGTGGTAACAAAACCTGTGTTCTGAGTGGCACGCAGGAACTCTGGCATCCAGGAAAAGTGGTGATCCTCAGTGACACTGCGTACTCCCTCCCTTGTGGAAGCTCCTTTTTTCTCTGATCAGTTGTCCATGGTATATGTCCCCTGTTTAACTGCAACAATAAAAAAATAAAGTGGTACTTTCAAATTATGTGCTTGAATTTACCTCTCAGCTACAAAGCTGTGAACTTATGGAAATAATATCACTGTATATAATGACTTCTTTTCTTTCTTCCAGGATAGTATATACTTTCAGGGTGAGAAAAGCAAGATTTAGAATTAAAAAGTGATACAAAATTCAACTGCTTTGTAGTTAAAGTGTACAAAAACCCACATTTACTATTTTTAGTGCTCATTATTTATCGTTGTTTATGTCTCCTTGCCTCAAAATCTGCACGCTTTGTGATCAGCAAAGCCTGGGGTTTTACTACAGAACCTTTACACAGTTGCTCGCATGCGACAGCAGAATCGGAGAGATCCTCCTGCTTCTTACACCACGGGTACACTAGGGGGACTATTTTTCCTCTTTTCTGGAGTGATGGATGCACGGCACTTAGAGCAAGCTGTTGTGCCTCACACTTACAGGCCCTTGACTCACTGGCGCTGAACAGGTTAAACACGCAAGGCTCGGTCTTGCACTCTTTGAAGATAAACAAGCCTAATTCTAAGCTGTCAATGGCTCTTCCTCCCTCTCTGCCTCTCTCTATCCATCTCTGCCAACCAGACGCTATATTGCTTCTTGCATCTTGATTTTCATGGATGTGTGAGTGGGTTTTTCCATATGAGCAAAATTCTGCTCTCTTCTGTGCTAATTCAAAAAGAATTGGTTTGTATTAAGAGGCACTAAAGGATTATAGCCTCTTTCTGTAAATCCATTCTGGTAATTTTTCTTTTTTTTTTTTTTCTTCGCAAAGGGAATTTTGCTATTCCAAAACCCAGAATGCTGCTGCTTCTAATTTGTACCCCTCCAGATTTTAAGGCCTAATATGTGTGTGTCCCTTCTACTCCCCCAGAGCTCCACTTTTCAAAACCAGGACACACTCACTTGGTTCAAGAACTGCACTTGCTTCCCTTCATAAGCGCTTGACTATATCCTGGAAAGGCAATTCAGGAAAAGTAGATGATGTGCCTAAATTACTGGAACAAGGCCTAAGCATAATCTACATTTTACTCAATTTCTGTGGAGGCAGTTGAGAAGGCTCCCTTTTCCACACCACTACCACACACTGTCTAAGGCAAATTTCTGCAAAAGAACTTCCTTTCTGTTTGATATCTTAGAGAAAAGAGGCTTTCTGTCATGCTTTGTATCTTTGGGAAGGTGGGAATAAATTCTTCCCCTTTCCTGCTAGGTTTAACAAGCTGGTTTGGTTGAAAACTTACTTTTGTGTTTCAAGGAGTGCAGCTTTTCAATAATCTTCCAGATTCCTGACTAAACTAGAATTTATAAGATTATGGGTATCCCTAAAAAGTAAAAAAAAAATCTGAGAAACCTGACTTTGGTTCCTTCTATCTACATAATGAAGAGACCTTCATCCTCTACTCACATGTAAAGTGATGGGAGATGATTCCAGCAATGATGCTGGAATCCAGTTAGTCAGATGAAAAACGAATGTCACACCTCTCCCAGGTGAAACAGAATTGTGGAGGAAAAACATGCCAAGAGGCAAGATGGATGAGCAAGAAAAGGTGATATTGACTGAGTAAGGTTTAAGAATATACATCCCAGATGTATTACTAACTACAGCAGTCTAATAAAACCACATTCCTCATGTCTCACGATTTCTTCTGCAGTATCTAGCACAGTGGGCTTTTTGAGTCATCTCCTTATTGGATATAACGTGGACAATAATGGAGATTCACATCACGTGAAGAAGAGACTGTCTTTGGGTGAACTAACATCAGAAAGCAAGGTAGCCAAGAAATATAAATGAGCACAAGGCTCATTCTTAACAGTGAAGGGAACTGTCTTTTTCCAAAATTTGTCCAAAAACTTTGGCAGGATTTAGAGCGTAACATTGACCACAGCAGCAAAAACAAACAAACAAAAAAACCCAGTCATATAATTCTGTTCATCCAATAATAGGAATATATTACCATTAGGTAAGGAATATATAAAAATATTATACAGCCACAGCATTAACTGTATCACTTTTCAGAGCAGTAATCCTCTTGCACACCAACAGTGAAAAGCAGATAGCTTCACAGTGTGTGTGATGATCATTAACTGATATATTTGCCTTCACTTATCTGAGCTATAAACAGCTCGTCGTGCATAGCCACTACTCCCACATCAACACAACACAACAGAGTGACAGCATCACTGGAGAAAAAATGAGGGGACGTGGATGTGGCAAGAGGGGTGGGTAGTGCCAGTGGAAGTATGCATTTCATATGTACTGTGTATCCTCTAGATCCCTAACTCATATCTGGATGCTTCTCTCCCATGAAGAAAGAATAAAAGAAAAGGCCAAGTAAAATTCTGTACCTGTATACCTGTGCTTCTCTTGCTCCCAGCAGTTTAGATGATGTTTGAATATTTCATGTGTCAAACAAAGGTGTGCTATATGCAGCGGTACTTGCTGGCATTACATTAGGACATCTTGCAGTGAGAAATGTTTGATCTTCTGATAGTCAGTTCACATCGTTTGGTTACACACTTTATATCCTGCTGTGTATTGCACAGGATCAGGAGTGAAAACGTGATAGGTCTGAACTACTGAAAGAGCTGCCATATGCTAATTGTTCCTGGGTTTGTTTCATCTATCAATAAACTATGTTAATTACTTATACATTTGAGAAAGTCATTAGGTGATGATTATTATGATAAATGCAGTTAATAGCAAAATTTGCATTTAAGATCATCTGATGTTTTCTTCCTTTAAGATGCTTATGACTCTTTAATACTCAAGACACCTGATGAGAATCAGTTTCTGCCCACAGTGTATATGTATAAACCAGAAACTAATAAGGTGAGGAAGGATAGGTTTGTGGAAGGCAATCCACTGACATGTCACTGAATAGCCTGACGCCCTCTGGCTTAGGAAGTGCCCGAGCTGAAAAATGTTGGGAGGATGAGGCTGTGCAAGGAGCTTGTCAGGAAGCAGCAAGAGCCAGATGCTCACTGAAGTGAGGCAAGCCAGGAGCTGCTGGTGAGCCACAGGTGGTGCCCACACCAAGAGGTCACCATGCTGTGGGCTGTGGCCCAGGTGGACAGAGCCAGTGACTGAACCCACTCAGTCAATAGCCCCTGCCACAGCAAGGGAATAAGTCAGGCCCAGGGCCCAGCCAGGAGGGGTGGCTGTAACTAGCAAGAGATGCAGTTAGAAACAGTCCTGGAGACAGGGAGGCATCCAAAGTCCCAGGTACAGGAAGGAGGCAGGGCTATGACCTAGGTAGGTCTGAGGGACCATTCAGGATAACAACTCTCTACAGCTATCTATCAAGATTCAGAGACTCTTTGACTGAGCAGATACAGTCTATCAGCTTTCTGTGCTCATTGCCTCAGTTTTGCAAACTAATTACCATATGTATCTGAATGTTGTCATCAGT
>VXBZ01001018.1:541614-552825 GCA_013399135.1 Heliornis fulica | reverse complement strand
GAACCCCCGCCGAACGTGTGGGGCTGAGCCGTGCCAAGCCGTTCCCACAGCCCCCCGCGCTATGCCGCTCCGCGCCGGGACGGCCCACAATGCCTCGCGCCGGGCGGGCACCGGCGGCCGCGCCGGCCTTTACCCGCCCGGAAGCGGTGCCTCGCTGGCACTCCGCAGGGCCTCGGGGCCGCGCCGGGCTCAGCGCACCTCCCCCGGGCCTGGGAGAAGGCGGCTGGGCGTCAGTCTCCGGTAGCAACCCCGTCCTCCGGAGGCCGTGACAGATAGTCTTGGGAGGCAGGGGGTGGGGTGGGGGAATCACACACACCCCGGTTAAAAAGCCCCGGCCCGAGCCCGTCGTCGTCCAGCACAAAGTAACCGCGGTAGGTTAGAAACGCGCCTTGTTCGATGAGGGCGGAGGCGAGCAGGAGCATCGGCGTGAGCAGCCGCTGAGGGGTTTGAAGAGCCCGTGCGTGCGGCGGGCAGAGGTGGCTCAGCGTGTGGAGAGCGGCATGCCAGAACTGCGTAGGGGAAAGGCGAGAGAGAGGCGGTGCCGTTCCGCCTCCGCGCTCTCCGCGGCCGAACTTCAGGACAAGTAATAGGAGGAAGCGGTAGCCGAGGCACAAAGACAAAAGCCTTTCCGAAAAGAGGGCAGCATATATAAATCCATACGTCAGATCCAGCCGTGCAGATGAGGTTTACATAGAGGTGTGCAGAAATGCAAAGCTCCCTCCCTTTGGGGCTTTCTGCGGGGAGGGCGAGGTGAAAGTTACCGATGACAGTACCAGAGTTACACGTGGAAGAGGCAAATGAAGTGGCAGAGGCAGGAGTAAAGAGAGGAGCTGGCAGAGAAGTGTCTCGAGTAAGCAGCTCTTGTCCAAGCGAAACACTTCAGGCTTGGAAAGATTCACTGCAGCAATTTGAAAACAATGCGAGACCTTTGTATCTCAAGGCACAGAAGAGGTGGGAGAAATCACTGAAGGTCTGTACAGATGAGTATCAGGAATACAGAGGTGTCATTGTTAAAGGCAGAGATGAGAAATGTAAATGCAGGTACAAAACAGAAATGAGAATTTAATTTGGCAGTGAGAAGGGAACGCAGTACATCAAGGCAGGAAATGAAGCTGTAACTGACAACCAAAGGTCCCTACATAACCAGATATGTTAGATAGTGAAACCATCTTCAGTATCCAGTGGCTCATTTTATCCATGAAAAAAGTGACCAACATATGTAAACTATTTATTGGTGTTGCCATAGAAGTAACAGGGTTCTTTTAAGAGGATTCCAATGAACAAACATGAGTCCACACCTAAGCAGCATTTATACTACAATTTTTATTGTTTTAAGCGTTGCTAAGCTGATGTCTAGCATACAGCAGTGCTAAGAGAAAGCTTTACTAAGCCGTGTTCAAGCATACAGCAACTGTGAGAAAGCCTTGCTAGGCCATTTTGAGGAATAGAATAGGCTTGAACAGAGTCCTACCAACCCTGGGATCTTCACAACACTGCAGAGCAGCAGGATGATAAGGGTCCACATCAGAGCGGTGAAGGGAGGCAGGCACAGCGTCTTCAGGGCGTCCCCTGCAGCTTCAAGGTACACTTGATGTCTGTCTCCCCGTGCCACCCAGGCACCTCCTTATATCCTGCATCAGGCCCAAGCTGGGGTCGCTGCATGTGGGGCCAACACGTACAGCCAGCCCCGCTGGACTCGTGAGCCTGATTGGCTGACAGCGGGTGACTTACCATCCTGATTGACTGGCAGGGTCTCTCCGTTACCCTGTCACAGTGTTATGGTTTCCCCACACACAAAGGTTCAATTCTCACGGGAATGTTGTGCTTTCCTTCTCTCGTGAAGGTTGGTTCTCAATGGGAACACTTTTAAGGTTCTTTCTCCCTGGTCACCTCGTCAAGGTAATCTGGCTGGTGTTTGTCTCGGACCACCCTCCATTGTCCCTTACACAAATGGTTCAACAAGAGACTTTTTAATTCTCCCATGAAAATGAAGCAGAATAAAAATAGAGGTGACTAGATATGTCAGAAGCTTTTTAAGAACAAGAGAGACTGTCTCTTTAGCCAAGGGACTGAGAAAGGAAAGCTGCCACAAAGCTGGTTTTGAACAACATACTGAGCATTTTAATTTTATTTCTTTTTACTCTTTTCTGACTCTCATACTTTTGTACATACTCTGCTTTTCCTGATGCTAAGAATTAAGTCTAAGGTCAGTCTGGGCTCTCAAGATTTTGGGTTTTATTTTTTTTTGTCTCCCCCTCCTTTACAAAAAATTTGAGAACTTTATCTCACTCCTGTTTAATCAGTGTCAAAACTTTCTTGATGACTTCAGCAGTAAAGCATCAAAACTGAGCTCAAAACAAAGACTGCTGCAGGTTTACACAATCCTTTCCCATATGAAAAAAATTTATCCTGCCCCTTTTGAATCCTCTGTGTATGTTCCTTATGGTCAGATTTGTAGGTGTGTGGTAGTCTGTTTTCCATAGCTTGCTTATTTTGAAAATAAGGGCAGTGGGGTTTTATGTTATCTGGTGGCAGGAAGTTGCCCAGGAAAGGAGAGATAACTCAGAGAGAAACAGTGTGACTAAAAAAAAGCTATCATATTAATTTCATACATCTGTTAATTTTTACAAATTCACAGGATGTTTGTTTGGATCCATCTGATCAACTTCACTCACATTTTCCATCAATGTTTGCAAGCCAGCACCTGTAATATTCATTGAATTCTGAAAAACTTCTTCTCAACAACTGACATATTTACCGGCTTGGTGGGAGCAAATGGTGCCATAGTATTTCTAGAGGGGAAAAATTAAAAAGTATTAAGCAGTGAGCATCCAGAGATACCTCTTCAATTTGCCAGCCTTAACTGCAGACCAACAAATGCCTGTTTTGCTCAACTACAGTGTTTTCCCCCACACTGGTCTAATCCAAGACAATTGGACTTAGGTTTGTTGCTGAACAGCAGTCCCTAGGAGAAGCCTGCACTTCTGTGACCAACAGTAAATGCAGGGACATTTGATTTCTCCATCTGACAAACAGGGAAAGTGGCTGAATTAATTTTGGTAAATAGTTCCCAATGCTTTGTGAGGCAGAGGAAATCTCTTTCTCAACTAGTTTCTTACCGACAACCTCAAGAGTGAGAAACAAGAAGAGTAACGGAGACCAAAGGTATTTACTTCATTGGAGAAGTCACATTGCTAAACCACAGTGGCTTGAGACAGAAAACCACTTGTACAGATCTGGAGAATGTCACAATCAGGTATTGCTAAGAAGCCCAAACTCTGCTTTTGTAAAAGCCTGAAACACAAGTAGTTTCAATGCAGATTCATAATTAGAATTTCTCAAAAAAAAAAAAAAAACATCTCTGAAGTAGCTTCAATATACATACAAAGCAGCAACTATAAATGCAAATGAGAGCATAAAGGGTTTTCATGTACTGTAAAGAAGTGGCCCTATGGATGTGGTTTGTAGAAGAAGCCACGCATCTGTGTACCATCACTTAGCACATAACTTCCTTTTCCTTACACCAGTTCTTCATTGTTCTGCTCCTGTAACAAATGCCAAATGTAAACTATGAGAATGCAGAAGGTGGGAAACCATGAACTTACGATGTGGAAGGAGTGAAAGCAAGTGATGTTTCCACTGGGGGCTCAGAGCTTACAAATTTAGTGATTAACGATTTAAGCTCAAGTTCTAGCTCAGTTCATCCAAATTCTACCAGGAGCAACCAACACAAAAGAGCTGCACTGCACCACCGTAAGGGAAATGTGGCCTGGTAACCTGTCTCAGAAGCAGCCAGTAGCAGATGTTAGGAGGAGAGTAACCCTTTCCTTACAGAATGATTTTACTCCTAGCATGGCTACCCAACTTCTGGCATGGCTGTGGAAAAGGTACAGCTTAACTGGCTCATTTGCATATTTCAGGGCATGATTCCACCATGCCCACTTCAAGAGCGATACTGGTTTAAGATGTTATCTGTTCTCCTACTAGTCATTCATTCCCAGTGCTGTGTCATAGTTTGCCACTGCTCCAGCGGTGCTGGTGCAGATGTTTCAAAAGCCCTATTGTGAACTGGATCACTGAAGTAGAGTTAAAAAAGAAGGTTAAGAAAAAAGATCAGTTCACTGATCTAGTTTATAGGCCCACAGAGAGATGCATCAGCAAAACTGAAGGGATTAAACTGAGGCAGCGTGACAGGAGTCTTTCACATTGACTTTGCTGATGGAGAAAATTTAAGGCACTATACCTGCACCCCAAGACTGGGGAGGAGCCGTACCTGCCATACTCATAGCATTTAAGTTATTCTACTTTTCACCTCTCCTCAACCTTCCACCTACACAGTGTCACGTGGACAACCTGCTGCAACCCTGCTCCCTTCTTGTGGTTCTTGCTTCAGCTTCAGTGAAAAAGGAATTACCTTTTTTTTTTTTTTTTTTAACATAACACATTAATGACAATATCTGCAGCTGAACAATAAAGTGTTTATATGCAGCATCTCTGTTCATTTGGGGTACCATTCAGAGCTGTAAGTCTCTACCCATCGGTTATATAGCACATTAAGTATATTTATCTTGTGCAGGGTCCCACCTTTCAATAAAAAGGGAGTGACACTATCTTTAGAAGGGACTTTTATTGGGCAAGGAGGTTATCATACAGCTGTGCTCTGAATGAAGTCACTGAAGTGTGCTCAAAAACACACATAAATGAAAACTTGTGTCTCAGGCAGAGGAAAACTCCATTCTTGGAGCTGGTGAGTTCCTACAAAGCCTGAGAGGAGATTACAGCTCCTTTTATGCATGGTTAGAGACAACACATTCCTGATCTGACCTACTAAGAATAATGGCCCAGAGCTCTTTACCTCCAAGGAATTCTAATATAATCACCTCTGCCATCTACATATAATGTAATGCTAAGCAACAGGCAGTTTTTAGTTCAGTATATCCCCTTCCTAATCTTGTTTCCTCTGGCCCTGTTCTTTCGCCGCTCACTGTTTTCTACTCAGCTTTAAATTTGGAGAAAGCTGACATCCAGCATTTTACAAAAGGACTAACAGAAATTCAACCATCCGGCAGAAGTGTCTTTGCCCCAAATCCAACATTTGGAATCTGAATTTTGTGCCTTGGGCCTACCCAGACTTGTTCAAAATGCCAGAACACATCCTTCCACCTGCCTTAAAAAAGCACAGCAACTCTTTGCTGCAGAAACCAAACTGAGCATTTTCACACGATCTGTTGCGGCTTAGCTCCTTCGGTGATAATTCAGAGTACTATGCATGTAATTTTAGGATTGTCTGTCCTGGCTTCACGGCTCCCTGGTTCAACAGTTGCTAAGGATCATTTATTAACATCTCAAATACCTCAAATACCTCCTCTTCCTTCTCCCTTTCTCCAAGGGGGTAAGAAATGTTTCAGATTCCTGAGTTTAGAAGGGCTTGGGGCCATTCTTCTTACTCAGCAGTGGATAAGGAGAGTACCATCCCTCCCCAGCACCTCTGTCACCCTGCAGCTGTCATCCTCATGACAGGTAGCAAATATACTTGCTGGGCAGGCTTGGGCCAGATATTGATAAGGGAAAAATACCTTTCTGACAAATCCATCTAAATGCTGTTTAATTTGTCCTGATAAGGCAGGGCTGCAAAGGGGAGTTTTATGCCACTTTTGCTTCTTTTTTCCTCCCTACATCTCAGGCTGGGCCATGTTTTCACAGAACCAAGAAATCAGTAGCCAGGTGACTACAGGATTTGGAAGGCAGGACGAGGTTCAGAGAACACATACAGCTGACAGTGGTTAGCTCCTTCATTGGGTTTTTTTTTTATTTGAATTGCTTTTCAGCATCAGTCACCTATAGGGACCTCTAAACAAAAGGCATCAAATAACTGGGTGTCCACTTCCCTACAGCAGAAATTTGGTCTCCCCCTCATTTTTTTCCTCCCTACAAAAACAGGAGAGCACCCCTATTTTTCAGCTTGGTGCCTTTTCTGAGGTTACTGCGTGAGCTTTTGCTCCATTAATGGTGCCTCTAAGCTTACTTCATGTTTGCTCTTTGGTTTTAGGCTCAGCCTGCTATAGCAATCAAGGCCAAATATTTGCTCAAATGAAGTGGCTCTGTGGTTCTCATTCCAGGGAGCTGGCTGAGGGCAAAGTGAAACTAGCTCGAAAAATTCTAGTATGCCCCAGAGATGCTTGGAACAAGGGATTTTTCCAGTGCTGTAGAAAGTCATCCAGATTCTCATTGTAGCTTTGTTGTGGGAACTGCAGGGGAACTAACTCGTTTATAGCCTGTCATAATTAAAGAGACCACTTTTGGCTGTCAGAAACCGAAGTCAGTCTGGTCAAAGCCAAACTTTGGGACTGTCCTTTTGGACCACAACCAGAAAAAAGACTTGACGTGAAGTTACGCAAACGTTCGTTCTCCTCCAGCATGAATGAAACCCACTTTTTTTTTGAGAAGGCAACATCCTTTGTGCTTGCAAGTCAGCGGCAGGTCTTATAAACACACCCACAGATTCTTAGCGTAACATATTGCAAGCTCTGTGCGACTGGAGCCAGTGCATGCTTTGCTTAACAGCCCCCCTTTCATTTCTGCCAAGATTCCCTCCCACATTTGGGACTTTTTCCTTGTTCCCTTGAGACCTGCCTCGATTCTCCCAGCTCCTCTGGCCTCCCACTGCCAGCATGGACTGTTCTGTACAGCTTTGCCAGTCTGCTCGGCCTTTGGAAACATACGGTCCAGGGCAGGAAGCTGGGCACAAGGAAGATCCGTGCGTTGTCCTCATTCTCAGCCCCCTCTTTGGGTCAGAGGGGTGGACCAGAAGACTGAACTGAGTGCTGGCACCAGAGGCAGAGGTGCTGGCTTTGTAGGGTGTGAGAAAATACCAACAGAGATACACGAGGTGCCATCACTGTTGGAAACCATGTTCTAGCGGAGGTGCAGAAAATGCTCCGTTTGGCACAGCCCTTCACCATTTATCAGAAAATTGTTTCCTGGGTTTATTCTGGAACAAAATAAGCAACTCACTGGGCACCCTGTGTGCTCGCATGACACACAGTTCTTGTAAAAAATCAGCACCTCACCGAGGAATAGTGGGCTACTTGGCTTTGCAGTGTTTCTCGGGAAGGAAGGCGTTAGAGGAACCAAAGCTGCAGGACAGAGGTGATCTGGGGCTTCTTGTGAAATTCCTTATGGGAGGCAGCAGCTTGTGTTAGGCTGGGATGGAAGGAGTACTGCAGGCACTGCTGCCTTCTGCATTGGCTCAGAAAGAAAAAAAAAAAGAAAAAGGAAAAGAAAAATTAAAAAGGAGGTTAAAGTTTGGTGGGTTTTTTTTTTGTGAAAGAGAACATTTGAACTTTGAGTTACAGACCCAAGCACAATATAAATCTAAAACATGAAATAAGAAGATAACTCTGCTCTCTTCTACTTACTAGGTCAAGACATTCAACCAATAGTAAATCCCCTCCACTCCCTCCTTGTCTTTTCTGTTTACACATGGAGTAGAAAGGATCCTTAAACTTCTTGCTACTCTGTCATTCTGATTACAGCTGCATCTAACACCGAGCTTGAAACACTCACCTGTACATAAGTTTGTGGCTAATTGTGAGACAGGACAGAAGCCTATAATTCTTTGAATCTTTATAGGGGAATGTACACGTATTAAAGCCTTTTGAATTTTCATAAGCCGCCCCTTAGATGTGGGATAGCTAAACACAAAAAGATGAAAACAAGATGCTCACCCCATGATTCAGATTTCCTGCAAAGTTTCTTCTAGCAACCATCATAACCCTGAAAATAGTCATCCCAGCCCCTTTTCCTGTGGGTTAAAAACACATCAGCAATGAGGATCGTAATTTTAAGTTTTTCTGTTCCCACTAGGAATCCTTGAGAAAGACCTTTGCATTATATGGAGAAAAAAAAGAATCAGATGCAGGAAAAGAAGCTATGTGCACATTGGGGTTTTTGTACTTAAGGAATGCTAAATCAGGTTTGGCTTTTGCTATGGGACATACCAGCTGTCTCCAAGCTTATTTTATAATGATCTCTCTTGTACCTTAATTGAGAAAGCAGGGTGTGGAAGTTTCAAAAAAGGCTCCCCTTTGTAGTGTGTTAATTAGACACAGGAGTTAACAAAACCCCTCAGTTATAAACAATTACCTTTCCCCAGGCTGACTTTCATTTTCATGCTACCGCATTTTTGCTAATTTTATATTAGTTTTCCAGAGTGGACAAGACTAATTTCTAAAATTAGTCTTCTAATTAGCAAAGAAAAGGAGAAAAAAAAAAAACCCAACCAACCCAAGCAGGAAAATATGTAAAGCAGGAGGGGAAAAAGAGAAGTTATAATTAGAAGCACTTAAAGATGCTTTCTTTTTGTGCCTCTTCAGGATACAGGAGCCCAAGGTCTTTTCAGATCACTGTAAAGTCTCCTTTAAAACTGAAAATCTAGATTATGGTCTCCTGGAAATGACACTGGGTGTAAATGCCTGGGGATAGGAAAGAATTTGATCTGGGTTTGTGTGCCCTGAAATGAGTGCTACCTTCATCCCTGCAGGAGGAGGAAACAGGAAAGGGAGAGGGGCAGTGAGCTGTAGTTCCTTCAGTCCCTCTCCGCCCACTCCATTTGCAAAGCAAAATTTGCTTTAAAAAGAGGGCTCTGCTTGTCCCACAGGACATATTTTCGCCTGCTGCTGTCCTAGCTTGTCACTCAGCATATGCTCGGACCCAGAAACATACAACAGCTGGCAAGGGAGAAGCCTCTGCCCTCCTCCCTGCCAACACTGTGCTTCCTCCTGATGGTGATGACCTCACCTCTTGGCTCCCAGCTGTCTCAAAGGGGAGCAACTGGTACCCCTCCTCCTCCACCTCCCAGTCAGGGAAGGAAGGAGCCCAGGGGCTTGGGACAGTCCTGCCTCAAAAAGAGGCAATCCCAAGGATGTAAAGCTGGACCATAAGGACAACTGCCCTCTTAATGCCCAATGTTTAACACCCTGCATTGGCATGAACCTTTCACAACTGCTGCTCTCTAATCTTGTTCTCCATTTCTGGAGAAAGGTCAAGTGAGGCACTTTAACCCAGGGAGAAGCACGCTGTAATCCACACTCCAGTCTCACACTTCTTTTACTGCCTGAGATTGTGCGGGTTGGCCAAGATCATTACAATGGTGAAGGCACCCAGATATTCACACACAGATGAGCTTCTGTGGTCCCTGAAGGTTGCCTTTGCATCCAAGGAGCTGCCCAGAAAGCAGGTGAGCAGTGTGTATGTGGGACTGGGGAAAAGAGGAGCTCGAGCTGCAGTCCCAACAGTGTTTGTCTCTCCTGGCCTGCCAGCAGGCCTGGAAAAGACTGTTTAGGGGAAATCTCATAATTCTCAGTGGCAGCTTCCCAAGAACAGCAGTTCTCATTGGGAGGAGAACTGCCTTTCCTCTCTGGAACAGACTGAGGGTAGTCTAGTGAAGATGCCTGGTGTCAGTAGGCATTCCCGTCTTTATTGCCGCACATTGAAGCACAGATCTCCTTTCTCACTCTGTTGCCATAGCACAGGCTGATTCTCAAGCCAAGGTCGGCTCCTCTTGCTTTCCCCCAAGAGCCTTCAAGATCAAGTGAACCAGACAAACTCAGTGTGGGAGAGCAATCAGAAGTAGGGAAAGTCTGAGGATGGCCCCAGTGCTTGCAGCAGGTCCCAGGCAGGGTCTGGGTACAGGATAGTACCCAGATTAACCAGGCAAGTCAGGGAACCAGGGACCCCATGCCAGCACAGAGCTGCTGCTTCACATGTGATGGAAAATGTTGCTGTAGGTGGGCCCACAGAAAACTTCTGGGAAGCATGTGCTGGGCCTAAGACAGGAACCAAGCAAGTGTTTAAAATATGCACTGGTAATGAATTAGAATCATAGAGTCATAGAGTATGAGTTGGAAGAGACCCATAAGGATCATCAAGGTTGGAAAAGACCTTCAAGATCATAAAGTTCAGGCATCAGCCTGACCTACTCCACAAAATCATTAAACCATCTCCTGAAACACCCCCAGGGACAGTGGCTCCACCACCTCCCTAGGCAGCCTGTTCCAATGCTTCACCACTCCTTTGGTGAAGAAATTTTTCCTAATATCCAGTCTGAACATCCCCTGGTGCAACTTCAGACCATTTCCTCTTGTCCTATCACTAGTCACTAGGGAGAAGAGGCCTTCCTCTGTCTCACTACAACTTCCTTTCAGGTAAAAAATTTCACAAAATCGCTTCATTAGAGAAAAACTGAGAAGGGGGGGAAAGGAGTAAAATTCACCTACATCAGGAAACAGGCAAATAATTGTCTGATGGATACACCGGGTCTGCTGATTGCTGGTCTAGGAGTGCTGCTCACCGTTATAAGCTTCCCCTTCCAAGACACAGGAGGGTCTCCTCTACATTTAGGTATTGCCCATGGGAATTCACTGCATCTCAGAAAGGGTAACATACCCTCAGAAGATCATTTTCCTAGAGAGAAAAGATGAGGGGAAAGTGGCTGTTTGAAGGCTCACATGCTGAGCATAAGACCCTGAGGACAGCCTCCTCCTCCACAACACCAACAGCAGGGTCTCAGGTCCCCAGGGGCTGCGTTGGGCGCACGGAACCGCACAAGAGAAGTGCCACAGCCATGCTGTGGGATCAGGGCCAGGCTCAGTGAGGGGATGCTGCATGCTGGTCACCAGTCCTCTGCCTGGGTGCATCCATCCTCTCCCGCAGGATCTCGCACCCTGGAAAAGAAGCAAGCAGAAGCATCTTGCGCGGGGCTGCTTAGTGTCTCTGCTGGGGGCTCGGTTTGCCCTGCTCTGTTTTTCTTTCTCCTTCTACACCGTCCCCTGTACACACACTCTCCACTGAAGAATGAAAAGTGCCACCCTTCAAACTAAGGACGTTTTTGGCCCATAAGCCACTGAAGAAAGGTGCATAGACACATGAGCTGCAGCACCCCTCCCACGGCACTTTGTAAAGCAAGTGAATAGCCTCCTGCGGGAGGCTTTCCGCACTGAAAACTGTCCCAAGTAAGAAGTTGTGCAGGGCAAAGCATCTGCAGAAATTGTACCTGGGCTGGGCTTGCACATCTGTGAGCAGAGACATGGGAAACGCAGCCTTCCCGGAGCTGGAGTGGGAAGGGGAGCCCTGGAAGCCTCGGGCTGGAAGAGGGACTTGGGAGGATGCCCAGAGCAAAGCAGGTAATGATCAGACATCTACTTCTGCCTT
>VXBZ01001018.1:521832-541560 GCA_013399135.1 Heliornis fulica | reverse complement strand
CTTATATGGACAAGAGCACTCTCAGCAGTTGCGGAGGTGGAGCCTCATGGGGCCCTCCTCGTGCTTCTCCCAGGCTATCTGCCTCCACAAGCCACTGACCTCCTTCCCGGGAAAAACCCTGGGAACCCTGGCTGAATCCAGCTGTTTAAATTTCAAACTCCAAAATGACCCGGCACCCCTCCCTTTCTCCGCTGTACCTCCTGCGAGACGGAGATGTGGTGAGGCAGAAGCGTCTGCGTTTGTAATGTTGTGGGTTTCTGGGAGCACTGGGTGGAAGAGTCCCCCCGCACCCAACGTGGGAAACCTATTCCCATCTGGTTGGGATAGTACTGAGAACCGGAAGAAAAAAAGGAAAAACAAACAACGCTCCCTTCCACGCCCCCACCCCCCCTCCAGTGCCGCTTGTGAGACACTGGTGAGTGTGTGAAAGGCTGCAGATGGCAAGTCCGGAGCACAAACTCTGTTGTGGATCCCTTTGCCTCTGGGTGGGTCATGGGGGCTCCCCGCTCCCTCCCCAGTACCTCCGGCTAAGCTGCCCTGCCGTGTTACTCCACGTTTCACTGCTGGCTGACCCACCTGGCTGAACTGTGCTGGAAACTGGTCACGAATAAAACCAAACATAAACGCACTAGAAATGTCACTGCCATCAGATAAGGCTGCGATGCACAGGAGAAATTCCTGGTGCCAGTTCGTTAAACCAAGGACATGACAAGTTAATCAACGTGCGTGTGATGGCTGGGATGGGGTTATGGTGAGCAGGGATTCAGGCTCTAAGTCCATGTTTGGGCCAGCCCACAGGACATCTCAATGTATGACTCGATTTCTCCCAATGGGAGGGGGGAAAAAAACCCCCAAAATTCACAGCACCCACCTCTTTGTGCAAATGCTCATGTGTTTTGGGAGGGATTAGCTACACTGCTTGTGAGCTGTGGAAGGCTGCCCTTCAGGGGGCAAAGCACATGCTGACCACCAGCCCCCCACCATCTTTATACCAAGACCAGCCATGTTTAGCGCTCCAGGGGCAGCTCTGTCTGTTTTATAACGGAGGAAACGGGTGTCAAGAGCTTCCTCTCTAACGCACTTCTTGTAGTTGTGGCGGCTGAGCAGGGGAGATGCTGCCCCACAGGTTTACCAGTTCTGGACCACCAGGGTTTGCCCAGAGGTCCTCAAGCTGCCGTGTACTGGGTGTTCATAGTCCTCGAGCCACATGTTTGAAGAGCTGAGGGCACAGGAGCTGTGTGAGTGGTTCACAGGCAGGAGTGGTTTCAGCTGAACCCCCCCTCCAGAGCTTACCCCAACAGCCACCCCTTAGCTGCTTGCAGGCTGGCTGTGGCTCAGGAAGGAGAAGCTCTGCACCCTTTCCCCTGGGATGAGTGATGTGTATTAGGTTAACCTACAAGGGTGGAACTTCATGTTCCTCCTCAGCATCACAAGGGCTAGGGTTGGGGCTTGACAACCGCATGAAGCCAACTAAAATCTGGGCAGCTCTCGAAGGAAAAGTCCTCCCATCTCTGACCTTCACGCTCCTACTGCCAGTCCCAGATGACACAGCCAGCTGGCCCGGCTGGAAACAAACCGAAAGAGAGATGTTTCCAGCTTGATCATTTTCTTGGCCCATTTGACTACTTCTGTTAGAGGGGCCCTGGAAATGCATGGTGATGGGCAGCCAGGCAGAAGCTGGTCAGAAACTGTGAGGGAACCTGCAGCTCAGGAGAGGCCAGAGAGCCTTCTTCCCAGTGATACCATGGATGTATTTACTGTGCGGCTTGTCACAGGGGCTGTTATGGCATCCCACATGCAAGTGGTTGCAATCGTTATTGGAATTAAGGAACATCTATTGCCAAGCATGGAGGATTACCAAAATCACAGCATCATAGAATCAAAGAATTGTCTTGGTTGGAAGGGACCCTTTAGGTGTCATGTAGGTGGTAACTTTGGAGGTCTCCAGTCCAACCACCTGCTCGGAGCAGGACCAGCCTCAAGGTTCGAGCTGGGTGCTCAGGGCCATATCCAGCTGGGTTTTGAACACCTCTGAGGATGCCAAATCCACAGTCTCTGTTCTTGCTTCTTGTCCTTTCACTGAGCACACCTGGCAATCTGACCCTACTTTCTGCGTAACCTCCATTAATACTAGAAGACTAACTTGCCCCTCAGAAGCCTTCTCCTCTCTTTGAACACCAGTCCAGCTCCCTCAGCCTCTCGGATGCTCCAGCTCTGGGGCCAGATTCACCCTCCTCCAGTGGGTGACCATCCTGAAGCAGCCTGAGGGAGTTGTTCATCTCACCTCCTGGAGGAGAACAGATGTCCCTGCCTGCTAGTAAAAGGATGGGTCTGCGAGCACGTTTTGGGGTACGCATGCACAGGGCCAGCCTGTGTCGGGGCACGTGCCTCAGTCTGAGTGGGTGCGGATTCGCTCAGGCCCGGAGAGCTGTGCTGGTTTCTGTGAGCAGGGCTGGTCTGCACACTCGGGGGGCAGTGCCGTCCGTATGCAAACCATCCTTCTCCCTCCATGGCTCTGTGCCTTAGCAGGCAAAGATCCTCCCTCCCGTGGCTATCGGAGAAGGTGTTTACTGTCGGGTCTAAATCTGGTCAGGTAGCTTCTTGATTACTCATGTCTCAGTTATTACGCTGCTTCAGTAACCCTGAAGCTCGGGGAGACAGGGTGTACCAGGCGGTAGTCAGGACTGGAAGACAACACAAATCATGTCCTGCGTTGGTGATGTTGCCTGAGGGCAATGCTTCACTGCCATGATGTCATAACTATGAAGCACAACCTCCAGAGTGTAAGAACACCCATTACTCAGTGGGTCAGCAGGTGATGGGAAACGAGGCAAGCAAGAGGGGAAGGTCTTCAAAACTTTTACCTGTTCACTGTCTGAAGGGTAAAGGTAGACAAAATGACGTGTAGCTGCAAGTCAGTGATGCCTTTTGCAATCCCCGTGAAGTCGTCATAAAAGGTGGGAAATGGGGAAAGCTGAGATTAGCTGCAGATGGGGAGGGAAGAGGGAGACAGGGACAGGACATCTCAGTGCTGCCAGCTGAGTGTGCAGCCCAGCTCCCCCAGGCCACCTTATTGCACAGCTAAAATCCCTGTCAGGGGAATCCCTGGCTTGGGGCACCTCAGAGCAGGTCACATGCTGGTTCCTACCGCATGGATGGACTGAGCAGGGTAGGGCCAAGGCTGGACCAGTGGCTGCCTCAAGATACAGAGGCTGCAGCAGAATGAGAAAGCCCAAGAGCGCTGGTTCTCAGCTGGTCACACCTGCTCCTCAGGCTTCTCTCACAAGGAGCTTTGGTGCTGCAGCCCAGGGTGCCTGGATGAGGGGTGCCGGGTACAGACCTCGGTGGAGTTCAGCTCCTGACCGGAGCTGTGGGCTTACAAAGAACAGGAAGGGAAGCAACGCAGTCTGCTGTGGGGAACAGAGATGTAAACCTGGGTTACATAGGGTGAGGCGCTCAAAGGCCTGACCTAGTCCTGAGCTGGGCTAAGGTTGCTCTCCAATATAGTAAATTATTACATAAATACAATAAATCAAGTTTTTACTACAAAACAAGGACAGGAATCACCAGCTGTTCATGCCACCCAGCTCCCTTTAGTTGGAAACAATTGGAGGACTGCCCTTGATGGCAGGAGCAAAAGGTGGTCAGGTCAGGTCAGGTCTGAAACACAGTTTGTTCCAGGTGTCAGTATCTCCTCTTGAGACCTTTTGGTCAATCCCAAAACAAGGCAAGGAGCTCACCTTCCCCATCAGTTCCACCTTTGGATCAGCGGGGCTGGGCTGGGAAGCCACGTCTGTGCCACCACGGCAACTGGATGTCAGCTACGTGCTGAGCCACCATAAGCTACCAGAGACTTTGTTCCCTGTCTAGAGTGGCCTGTCCCTCCCAGCTCTGCATACCGGTGTATCTCACCAGGCTTATCTGGTTGCGTGCCCTCCTCCCTCGCAAGCCGTATGCCCAGGCCCAGGTTTTCCTGCTTCATCTCAAATGCTTATTTTTATTATTTTAAAAGAGAGTTATGTCTGTTTTGATTTCCAGAAGAAGGTTAGAGGGAGGTCAGAGCTGACATCTGGGCTGGAGATAACATTCCCGTCTAATTAGCAAGTCCTGAATAACGAGGCCCTTCCTGTCCCATCCCCCTGTCCTGGCACAGGAGAAGGCAGAGCCAGTGGAGGCTGGGACAGAATCCGGGCAGGAGAACAGCCCCATTAGGCAGCATTTTATTTCCCAGTGTCTCCCAACCAAGCTCAGGAGCTCTGCTGAGAGGTGCCCATGGGTGATGGCCAGAAGCTGCCCCTCCTTCCTTTCCACATGGGCAGTGTTTTGCAGGTGCCCATAGTCCCTTTTTCCAGGTGTTCATCTGTGGCTTTCCAAAGCCAGTGCCCCCCAGATCCCATTGCCCCGGGAGAGCCTGTTCACCCTTCCAGCGACGCAGAGGGTTTGGATGCAGACTCCAGGGCACTGCCTGTATTGTGTGGCAAGAAGAGACACCCAGATACATGATGGTGGTGGGAGACACAGATGAGATGCACAACAGGGTCCCTCCCCCCAGCGCGTCTGGGACATCCGCTGCCCTCCCCTCACTCCAGGGAGCCATATGTTGGCGATTCTGTCCCCGCTCCCTGGGATCAGGTCACTTATCGGGGCGGCGCAGCCCGCCGAGCTGACATGATGCAGCTGTTTGTGGGCAGCAGCACGGCAAAGAGGAACCAGCCACGGCAGGAGCTGGCTTTGGCCGGGATGCTGGCCTGGGGGAGGTGGGGGGCTGAAGTGCTGGGGGGGGCTCTGCCAACTTGTAGCAGCAGGCACAGAGACACAGACAGAACGCCTGACTCAGCCCAGGGAGAGTCTCCCGACTGAATCACCCGGAGCTCTGCGCCCTCCCTGCAGCTCCCCCGCCGTGAGCCGGCTGTGCCCAGCCAGTGCTTGCAAAACCCCATGAGATCACGGGCGCAAGCAAGCGCGGTGGGGGCTGAACCGCAGCCAGGTGCTCTCCAGGCTGAGATTACACCACCGCTGGGCTCCACGCAAAACCCCATCTGACACCCCTCAGTGACACACCAGTCCCCTGTCCCATCAGCCCTGCGCTGGGGGGATGCGTTCCAGTGGCCTCCAGCGCCCCACCAGCCTCGCCAGAAAATGCCACGGCCAGTAGATTCCTTGGAGGGGAAGTGGCTTCGTTCCTGGCCTTGGAATAAGGGCCCACAGAGGAAAGGAAAGAGGAGGGAGGGGAACAGGGCTCAGGATTTAGCATGGGCAGAGCTCAGCCACCATGGCTCGGCTGCAGGGAACAAGGTTGGAACCTGTGCCCATGGTTTGTCCATGTACCACTGGCTGCCACAGGCTGGGCACGGTGTCACTGCAGGGGCACAGCTTCACAGGGAAGTAGCGGGACAGGGAGAGGACAGCAGTGTAAGGAGTTTATGCACGGCCACAGCCATGTGCTGCCAGTTTCCATGCTGCAGGCTCCAGTGAGACCAGCAGTGACAGGTCCCTCATGCTCCCACATCCGTTAATCTCAAGGGTACTGTCAGATTCTGCCTTCCCATGTGATGCCAGAAAGCTTCAGAAAACCCCAAATGTGCTTCCTCGGGGTGTCACCAAGAAAACCCAAATGGAGAACAGAACTTGAGCCCAGAAACAGGGGAACGGGAACTAAACAGGGCCCACACAGGTACGAGAGGGTTGGAGTGCTGGGCGACCGCATTAGAAACGCAGTGGCAAACCATGACACTGCTGGAGCTTTGTGAAACATCTCCATGCTCCTGCCAGGATCTTAAGGTGAAGCCCGTGGGACCTGACCTAGTGGGGAAGGGGAAGCTGGACCTCCTCAGGTGGTGAGCTAAGCTGAAAGAGCTAAGCTGGAGGATCAGCCCCTTGAGAGCAAACCCAGCGAGTGAGAAAGAAGAATGCAAGGGTTTTGTCTTGTTTCTTCCTGCCCAAAACTGGCATGGCTGTAAACACGAGCACTGAACAATAGTCTCCTGTCCCAGCAGCTGCTAAAGCTGTCACCTGGGGAGCTTCCTGCAGTCAGCCTGTGGAAGGACAAAAAGGAGCTCCCACATGCTTTCCTGCAATTTGTCACTGGCCAGATCACTCTGCTCGCCCTCTGACATCGCCCCTTCCCCCAGAGCCGCCCGTCTCTTGCCTAGAGAAGAGGATGTGGTTATGGAGACCAGCCTCTGGTGAGGAGCATGCTCATTGTTCAGCCTTACCTCTCCAAGCAGCAAAAAGTGCTTTTCTTTACAACTTAGGAGCCACCCAACAGCCTCTCCCCAGACAGAACTTCCCCTGGGCTGGTTCAGCACGCATACTTCCCCGTACTTGGGCCCAGGTGGCCCAGGGAGACTGCCTGGTCTCTGCCCACGGCACGTTGCAGTTCCAGGGCTTACAGTGCCCAAAGAGTTGGCACAGTGCTGCCACCGGCTTCTTCTTTCCAGACCACGGCACCTTTCTGAGGCATTAATCTCTGGGTCTGAACACTGCCATGCTGGATCTCTCCTCACGGGTGAGTATTTTTAGAAAGTTTGAGCTCAGACTATGCAGTCACTCCTGAGCTATGCCAGGATGAAAAGAAAACAACCACTTTTGCCCGAACAATAGAGGCACGGAATAAAAAGCCACTGCAAATGGGCTTTTCCGCCATCCTTCACAACTAGCCAAGCTTTGAAAGGAGAAACTTGCAGCCAAAGGGGAAAAAAAAGGCAAAAAAATAAAAAGGTTCCTAGTGAACAGAAAAGGCTTTGACAATTTACTTTAACATCCAGATTAAAGCAAAACAATGTTATGTAAATACTGGCGGGCGTGCTGGAGCTTGCCTGCAGTACGGTGCTGTCTCCATCACAGCCGCTGTGCTGGCCAGACCCGGGGCTTTCAGTACCTGCTGTGGTGTGGCACAGCCTTGCGAGGAAGGGAGCCATGCAGTCCCTGTGCCCACAGCTGCGGCCCCGTGGGGAGGTTATTGCCTCGTGGTGGAGCAAGAAAGGAACCTCAGGGTGTGCAGAACCTTCTCCTCTTCATCCAGAAGCCTTAAAGCTACCAGAGCAGGCCAGGACAAACACCCTCTCTCTGCCAGTTGCGTGGAACCAGCGTGGAGGAGTTGTGGCCCTGAGAGTGGCAGGAGGTCACCATGATCTCTGGAAACTACCGAAATCTCTGGTGTACTTTGTACTCTCTAGACAGCTTGAAGTGGATGTTTCCGAGGACTCTCACTGCAAAAATTTCCTGTTTTTCACTGTTGCTCAACCACAACTCCACTCATAGACCCAGAGCTGGGGTGCCTTCAGCAGCAGAGGGATGAGCAGTGTGTGCTGAAAAGGGCACCAGGAGCTCAGCCTTCCTGCAACCTGGGGGCGGGCAGCCTGGCTCCTGTCTTCTGTCAGCTGCTGCAGCTGCTGGGGAGATCTGTGAGCCCCAGAAGCTCCTCGCAGCCTCCACAGCAGAGAACAAGAATATGTGAGTGGATCACACCTACAGGCACGTGCAGTGACTTTACTGCACGGCAGCTGCTAGCCACAGAGAAGAAACAGCACTTTCAGGGCACTTTTATCTCAACTGTTTGGATTCCAAGTGCCTCAGAAGTCAGTGTGGGCAGGAAGAAGGTTGGGTGCTGCCCTGTTGCCCACAACTGCCAGCTCTCCTCCTCCCACCGGAGATGAGCACCTCCCACATCCCCCTCTGGATGGTCTCCCCATAGCAGGGACCTGTTGCCACCAGGAAGGCGGCCACAGGGTCTCTCTTCTTTTCACCCCCATGAGGACACTGGGTGCTGCGTTTCCAGGCTCTCCAGTTTCCACCCATTTGGCTCCTCCGAGCATACGAAGTTTGGTGTCTGCCTCTCCGCTTGCCACTGCACAGGTTTCCCCCCGCTGCTCCTGCCTCCATCCTTCCCCAGACGGCAAGACATGCTGCAGGGATGTGAGCACACAGGCACGGCTCAGCACGGCAGCCGCCTCTGGCTTTGCATCCAGCCCACCGTTACCACTCTCACAGAGGTTGCAGCCTCTGGTTTGGTTGTTTCTGTCGGGGAGAGGTTTCGAAAGGAAGGTGCTGCTGGAAATAAAAAGCTGCAGAGAAGCCACAAAGCTCACAGGTGCACTCTGTGTCCTTGAGAAGAGGGACAGGAAGGAGTCCTGAGTAGTGGGCTTGAGACCGAGTGAGTCACAGGGATGAGTATCACAGAATCGCAGAATAATAGGAGCTGGAAGAGACCTCGAAAGATCATCCGGTCCAACTCCCCTGCCTGAGCAGGATCACCTAGAGTAGATCACACAGGAACGCGTCCAGATTGGTCTTGAATGTCTCCAGAGAAGGAGACTCCACAACCTCTCTGGGCAGCTTGTTCCAGAGCTCCGTCACCCTCACAGGGAAAAAGTTTTTCCTTACATTCACAGGGAACTTCCTATGCTCCAGCTTGGACCCATTGCCCCCTGTCCTATCACTGGCCATCACTAAGAAGAGCCTGGCTCTGTCCTCCTGACACTCACCCTTTACATATTTATAAACATGATTGAGGTCACCCCTCAGTGCCCTCTTCTCCAAGCTGAAGAGACCCAGCTCACTCCCCCTGTCCTCATGCGGAAGATGGAGGACTTTCATTAGGTCTGTAGCCCAGCCTGTGATTGGTTTATCCTAAGCAATAAAATGATATCACAGCTGTGCAATTGTTACTCTTTAACTTGCAGAAAGAAGAAACTCACAGCCAACACCTGACACCACACATCAAAGGCTGAACACCGAGCTTAATGTTACCGCTAACAGCCTTGCAGGGTTGGAGATTTTAATTGCTGATTCTGTCTGAATCCTGTAATTACTTAGTTGAAAACCAACTTTTTGGGGAAAAAAAGATAAAGTAAAAAAAAAGCCGAAAGTAAAAAGCCAAAAGTGATGAACAAACTGCCAAGGGAAAGAGCCCAACTGGGTTGGAGAAAGCCCTGCCTAGGGCAGCGTTACTGGTGTCTCTTTCTCTGTTGACATGGAGCTGGTCTTTGTTTTCCTCTTTGCACAGGAGGAACCATATGTAGATAAAGAAAATGATTTACTGTCAATACTGGGTGACTGGGCTGGTGTGGCCAGATCTCACTGGAGACAAACATGGCCAAAACTGTCCCCCCTGGAGCTGCTGGGACCACACACAGACAGCCCTCTGTGTGCTGCAAACCAGCAACCTGCATTTTCCATCCTCTATCAGCTTCTGGAGCTGTTCTCGGCGCAGCACCCCTAGCCCAGAAGGTGACGCAGCTCTCCCTGCCCGCGTTCACCATGGAGCAGGCAGAGGTTAACAGTGGAGCTGGCAGACACAAACATCTCAGGATAAGGAGCAGCTGCGTTAGGGCTTGATGCAACCTACCGCCAACAAAAACAAATGCAAAACCTCTGCTTGCCTCCGAGGAGACCACGGGCACAGAGGCACCACGCCTGCCTTTCCGAGAGGGATCTCACAGCTGGGTTCAAAATGTGCTGGAAGACAGGGAATCAGGTTTAGCTTGGTTTTGTTCCCCTTGGGAAGGCATTAGCTGCCATGTCCTCTTGGAACAGCACCCAGGAACTGGAAGGCGAGAAAACTGCTGTAATGCAGGGGAGGGCAAGTGCTTTACACGAGAGTAGCTTTTGATATGTTTAACTCCAAAAGGGAAGACCAACTGCATCTTCACTGGAACGAGAACAGGAAGCATTTTGTGAGCTGACACAGGAAAAGCACCTGCTGCTGAGGAATTACCTATTACTTCATCTCTCTTCTCTCAGGGAAAGACCATCATCACTTCCAGGTGGCATGAAAACTGCTACACAAGCGCTGCACAAATACACTCACTGCTGGTAAAGCTTCGCACTGGCACCTCCTCCATTATTAACAGGAGCTGAAGGAATGGAGCTTATGAGGACAGGCTGAGGGAGCTGGGTCTCTTCAGCTTGGAGGAGACTGAGGGGTGACCTCAATCATGTTTATAAATATGTAAAGGGTGAGTGTCAGGAGGACGGAGCCAGGCTCTTCTCAGTGATGGCCAGTGATAGGACAGGGGGCAATGGGTCCAAGCTGGAGCATAGGAAGTTCCCTGTGAATGTAAGGAAAAACTTTTTCCCTGTGAGGGTGACGGAGCTCTGGAACAGGCTACCCAGAGAGGTTATGGAGTCTCCTTCTCTGGAGACATTCAAGACCAATCTGGACATGTTCCTGTGTGGTTTAATCTAGGTGATCCTGCTCAGGCAGGGGGGTTGGACTAGATGATCTTTTGACACCCCTTCCAACTCTTGACATTCTGTGAATCTGTGAGTCCTCGAAGTCTCCCCCAGCAGTGGGGGAGCTCCACTAAGCTAAATTTAATTTAGCAAATGGAGCTAAATTAAAGATTCTTGCCACAGAAAATGTCAGATGTCCTCATGCTTCGAGTCCTGTCCTGGGGTGAAAACTGTGTAAAGCACTTGGGTAATCTCACTGTGCCCCCAAACCCCTCCTGCTCTCCACCCACTGGGCAGCGTACGTGGGGCTTCAGCATTTCTCTCAGAGAAACAGTTGTGCCTTTCACATAAGGCATCCCAAGGCACACTGGCACTTTAATAACTGAATGGCACCTTAGCTCCACTTTTCCTCAGAAGGAAGTGATAAAATAGGTAATTTATACTGCCCCTTAATTACACAATGCAAAGTCACTGTGTTTTTTCCTGTTCTGTAGTACAGTGAAGCATGAAAGTTGACTGTTGTCGGGTACATGACGCTGTTCCCCTACTTTTCCTGCTCATGCAGGAAAATGGAGATGGTCTTTACTAGAAGTGTTTACAGAGCAGGAACACCGAAACTGCAGGGCAAATTGCCCAGCCTGAAACAAGAGGAGGACACAAGCAGCATCGCTTCTGTGGTCTCCCAAATAAATAAATGCTGTTTTTTACAGACTGTAACTGACCAACAGTTCTTTAGCAAATTACATCCAAGTGACATCACCTCTAAGCAGTGTGCTGGGGGTGAGAGCAGCCCAGACAGGGAGGTCCCCATCTCAGGGGACCAGCACCACCTTGTGCTGTCACCCTGGGGTGATGGAAGCAGGTAGCACCAGCAATGCCTGAAGCACTGCAGTTGCAGTAGGGCCCGCAGGACTTTGATCTCCACTCCCCTGTTCCTTCAAAGTTATTGCAAAGGTGCAAAAGAAAATTGCCTCATTGCTCGTAACTACCTATGCCAGGGAGGTGAAATGGAGCAGAGCCAAAGCAGAGTTAACAGTGATTGAAAGAAACAGAAGCTGGGAAGGCAAAATTTAAAAAAAGCAGCTTGTACACGGTTAATAAGCACTTACAATGTTCTCATGCAGCTCAGATAAGCAGACGGGAATTAAGCATTACATGGGGATCAGCCCTGGTGCTGTGCTCTGCTGCCAAGCGCAGGAAGAGGCTGGGAGCACTCAGAAGCCAGGTTAGCTGGAAACAGGTGTATGTGGGGCGGAGGAGGAAGAGGTGGGAAGGGCTGACAGCTGCTTGTGATAGGAACACCCAACCACCTCTCTTAGTCTAAAGGTCATTGTAATTAAAGTCAAAGACTGCCCTTCTGGCAAGGCTCACCTGAGGGAGCTGATTTAATCATTCACGAAAGGGAGAGACGCTCTCAGGCTCCTCAGGCAGGAGAGGAGTGTGCAAAGCACACGGGGCGTGAGCACAGTTCAGATTCCCTCTGCGCAGTGACCTGCTCTTACTCTGCACACGGGAGGCAAGTCCTTCTGCCATTCTGGGTCCAGCAGCACCCAGAGGGGGTCCTAGAAGCAGCACTTAACTCCCTGTGAAAGTAATCCACTTGTTTGTTTTCTGGCACATTACCTTTTAGTAAGGATCAAGTGGTAACCTGCGCTCTCTCCACCCACTGTGAGGAACCAGCCTCTGTGCTGCTGCTCTCATCTCTCCAGACACAAAGGGCTTCCCTGTGATTTTCAAAAATCAAGTTTTATTCTCCAGCTAGACAGCAGTGACCAGTAAAGTTCTCTTTATTACAGACCTACAAAAAGAGATCCATAAAATACTTCTATTTTATATTATAAAATTATGACAGGAGCCCGTGGGTTTGTAGAGGAGTTGTACCTGTCCCAGCGACACGAGGACAGAGGGACAAAGAGGCAGGTTTCACAGACAAGGCAGAGGCATTCTGAGCTTTAAACAAACCCACCCTAGGCAGGTATGTACCCACATCTTGCAGGGAGTAGCTGCCCTCTGCTCTGGGCTATCAGATGCTAGGCAAAGAGAAAAACATTCCTTCTCTTAGCAGCAGCTCCACACATCAGCTCTCTGCTGATAAACAGGCTCCTAGCTCCAGCCACACTCCCTGTCTGGAGAATAAGCAGCCACACTCCTCAGTGCCTTTTACAACTACTGCTGTGCAACAGAAGGGGGGGTGGGCTGGGAAGGAAAAGTTGTGACACTGTGCATCTAAAAAAAAAACAAAAATCAACCCCAAAACCCCAACCCAAACCAGAAGAGAACCCCAGGTTGTACAAGGGAAGTAGTTCACTTGCCCCTCGGCTCTCCCTGGCAAGGAAGGAATGCACAACATGGACGTGTCCAGGGGCAGAGGTACAGCCACCCTTCTACTCAGGCTCCAATGAGTTTCTTGAGGAATGCCTCCAGCTGATCCTCGTCCTTTATGCCCACAAACTTGTCCACGACATCTCCATTCTTCATAGCCAGGACGGTTGGCACTGCCGACACCTGGGGACAACAGAAACAAGGAGACGCAGGTGAGCAAAGGCTGCGCCCAGGCCCCGAAGGCAGCTCGACTGAAGAGGTGGCTTCAAGGGAGCTGAGCATACACTGCTCAAGGGTAACACGACCACGCACAGAACGCAGGCCAGACACGTGTCACATTCCTCCTCTTCCTGCATCCTCTCTGCACTGGCTTACACTCACTGCTTACATCAAGGCTGAG
Source organism: Heliornis fulica (assembly GCA_013399135.1). NCBI lineage: Eukaryota > Metazoa > Chordata > Aves > Gruiformes > Heliornithidae > Heliornis > Heliornis fulica. Next base: position 528,662 of record VXBZ01001018.1, on the reverse strand, counting down.
CAGCTTTCTGAGTTTAAGTAAGATCCAAACTTTTAAAGCCAAACCTAAAGCTGATATAAACCCAAACAGGTAAAGCTTCCCCCAAGCCAGAACAAATTCCTCCTCTAATTCCCTTTTGTCCTATCACAAGCAAACAAACCCAGTTTACCAGGACACCTCTCAGACACAATGACCTTTGGCTACGGTACAGCCAGGGTGGTATCAGACCAAACTTGTGTTCTCCAGACAGAACTGGAGCTGAAGGGCTCCCCACTGCAGAGGCAGATTTCCTGCTCTGTCCTACCACAGTACCAACAGCCCCCTCCAGTCCATCCTTTCTTTTCTGCTCATGTGCAGTGGTTTAGCTGCTCACACAGAGTAGCTGTTCACTGCAGACCCCTGAGGATCAGGTAGGAAGCGAAGAAGTCCCTCTGGCCAGAACCATCAGGCAGCCATGCTGCTCCAGGCGTGGCTTTTTTAGCCCAGAACAAAGTCTTCTGATAATTACCCAAGAGAATTGCAGTGGAAATGACAACACTCCCAAGGGACTTGCCATCTAACCATTGACAGAAGAGACCCTGGGGGAACAACTGAGAGGAGTAACCAAAGCTCAGAGAGCTGTGGCAGCAGAGAGATCTGGTTATATTTCCTTGGTGCAGTTATCTCTGCAAAGCCACCCCCAAAAACACATCCTGTCCTTATCTCGCCGGCTGCCTCCCAGACCGTGGGGACCTCCCACGTGTGCTGCCAGCCAGGATCTGCAAACCCTTTCTCGGGAAACCCGCCGGAGGGTTGGCTTTTCTCCCATCAGGAGCCGCAGATGAGAGAGCCATTTCGTGCTTCCCTTCCCATCCCACCAGCCCAGCGCAGCTCCCAGCAGTCTGTCGGTCTGTCCTCCGGGGGCTGTGCAGCCTCATCTGAAGGGCTGCCGCAACACCCAACCTTCAGCTCCTCCTAGCGACTGGCAGGAGCAGATCCGGAGTGCTCAGGCCTCTCCACTGGCGATGGTGCCACCAACGTGCTCCCCGTGCTGTGGTTCGAGGGGTGAGAGAAGCGGTGCCGGCACTGGACTCCCTCGATGGGGTTTCTCCCTCTGTGCCCTCCGAGAAGGACAAAGCTCCTCCAAGCCTCCCTCTGGTTTGCAAAGCGGGTTAATAATGAGCTCCATCCACAAACCCCAGTGCACCCAACCAGCGTCGGGCCATTCTGGGGCTGGGTGAGGAAAGGGTGACTCCTTGAAGCACTACAAGAGCAGATAGATAAAAGCAGCTCTACACCCTGGCCAGCACACCCGTGAGCTTCGTGGGGCTGTAATCCCCTCATCTCCTCCACTGTCCATGGCGGTCAGCAAATCACAAGAACGGGTGGCAAGTCTGGGGCTGGGTGAGAACCCTGGGCAACGAGCAACCTTCCTCTGCCCAGAAAACACGGTGCTTCTGACAGCCTCCTTCCTGCAGCAGCAGTAGGGGCAGCCCATTATCAGGGCACGTACTTCACTTTGCTGCTTGAGAAGCCACAGGAATTTCCATAAGGCAAAGTTGGGCGCTATTTCTTTCTTCTTTCTTTTGGGTCCCATCTGCACTGAACCTAAACAAATCCACCTCCTCCCTCAAGAGGATTTCTAGAGGAAAAGTCAGGCTGCTTTTCATCAGCGCTGACCACGCAGAAAAATAAAGAAGCACAGGCTACTCCTGGCAGCATCCATACCAAGAAGTTCTCTACCATCTGAAAACAGGGCCTTTACCCAAGCATGGAAGTGACGCAAAGGAGCCGGGGGAAGCTTTCATTCGAGCTTCAAAATGAGGTGTAACGCAGGACTGAGCTCTGCTGATGAACAACCATCCCGGCATCCAGCAGCTCTCCAGAGCTGCCCACCCGTGGTGGCCAGAGGAACTGGCATTTCCCAGTGGACACGCACGCGGGCAACAGGCCAAAGCAAGAGATGACCCTGAAGAATTTTAAGAGACATTAAACAAAAGCATTCCTTCTCCCTTTCTGCTCCCAGGACCAAAGGTCAGGAGCAGGCTGGAGCAGCAGAGAAAGGCCACAACCAGAGATGAAAGGTGTAAAGATAAAAGGAGGAATCCCCAGAGAAAGAACTTGTGGGCTAGGTATAACCGCATGGGGAAGGGCGTCAGGGACATTTCTAGTTGCAGGAAACCGGCATCCCTCTTCGTGCTGTGCCAGGGCAGCTGGGAGCCAAGGGCAGACTGCAGCACGGTGAAGGAATGCACCGGCCACCAATGTTCCTCAGGTCTTCCAGGGGGGGCCTCCCCCTCATCCTGCCTCTCCTCCTGCACCATGGAGGCTGCTGAAGAGGATGTTGTGCAATTGGGCAGCGAGCCAGGGGCTGCATGCATGGGCAGGGGAATAAACATGGATGGAAGGAGACATGGATGGAAGTACGCTTCCTGGCAGCTACCAGAGGAGTTGTGGGGTTAGCGTGGACCCCAAACCAAGAACTTTCTCAGCTTGCAGACATTCCATTTGCAGTGGAATGGCTTTAAAACAAACCTTTCCTGATTCCTCCCAAATTCCACCTTTGGTTCTCCTGATCTCTCCCAAACACCAGTGTTGGTCCATCTTTGACCTCAATGTGGTGTCTTCCCATCAGCTCTGATGCTCACATCTCCTCAGCCAAGCACGTGCTCAGCACACAAACTAAGCTTTGCTGTGAAAAGGATGCCTTAAACTATGAGGATCCAAGCATAAAGTTACTCCTTCACCCCTACCTATTTGCAGCTATCCTACTCACAGGCATTGTCTGGGGATGGGGTCTTAGCCACAGGGATGACAGTCAAAACCACGCTCACACGAAGCGGGGATGCAGCAACGATCCACAGGTCCCAATGCAAAACAGAAACTTCATCGTGTTTACCTATGAGGCTCCAGAAGGAACTGCAGGCAGCCAGCCCCTGCCTGCAGCCCAAACCCTGCCTGCACCCCTGCTGCTAGGGCAGGAAGACAGGCAGACCCCGCAGACAAACGCATGCCTGTGCGGGGTGCACAGCTGCTCGCTCACTCACCGTCTGTGGAACAGCACGGGCAGAGTGTCAAACCTGCACAACGCAGGAGCTTTCAGCCTCTTTTTAAAAGATGCACACACTCAGTATGCCCATCCTCCAGCCCTCTGAGATTACCCTCTTGTAATCCCAGCTAATTTAATCTACTGGAAGGCCTGGAACAATTGGGGAGTTAAGCTAATAAACTCTGTTCTCTTCTCCTTAGCGTGGTTGTTCCCAGAGCTTTATGGGATTTACCTACTTTCTGGTATCACCTACTAGGATTTACACACTTTCCCACCACCATAGAACAACCTCACCCTTTTCAACTTCTCACCAGCATCCTTGGGCTATGCAGCCTCCAGCCTTGTGACATAGCCCTGCTTCCCAGCCAGCAGCCACCCTCCTCAGCCTGGGGCATGTCTGCCACGCTGGAGGCTCTCGTGCTCAGCTTTTGGAAGCTCCAAGTCACTTCTGTGGGCACCAGCTGGGCGGACACACCACCACAGCACATGCAGAAAGGTCTCCTTGGGAAAGAGTGGGAGGGAACAAGCTGTTTCCACTTCCTTCTCCTGGCTCAGCAGGGTGCGAGAATGACAGAGCGTCTCCTCCAGGCTCAATGAAACAACAGCTTGCTCAGGAGATGGTTCTCACTTTGCTGGGCAACAGGAGCTTCCTGTGCTAACCTCCACCCTGGGAGAGGGACTTCATCCGTGAAGGGGAAACAGCTCCATCTGCGTGACACGCAAGTGAAAATGAAGTACCTTCCTCCCTGTAAAACATGGCAGCAGGATGCCCCGACTCCACAGATCACACTGTTGTTTACAAGGACAGACAACAGGGGTAAGCACAGTCGTCAGAGGGATTTCTGTGTTTCTTAAACTACCAAATCACTGACAGAGGGAAAAGATAAATACAATAATAAATAGAGAAACTAAGGTCATGGCCTTCTCCAGTTGCTCTCCTCCTTCCTGGGGCTGAGGCAGCAGAGGGAACACATGCAACAAGCACATGAAACACAAGTGCAAGCATGGAGATTGCGCTTCTCAAGAGCAAGGCCCTGTTGCCTATGTGTGTTCTCTGACTTGGCTTCCACTGGTTTCTCCTGGTGTTGCAGCTTAAGGATGGGATATTATCCCCCAGTAAGAAATCCCCATGAGGGAAGGGAAAGAAGACAGGCTGGCAGCACAAAGAACCGTGTTCAAGAGCGGAATGGACTGGGGCTTATCCCTTCCTGTTCCTGCCCTGCACCCAAGCAGCCCATGCATGCAGTAAACCACCACATTTGCTGCAGCTTCTCAAGGGCAGACAAACATTTACTGAGAAACACCTGCAAGACCTAAAAGACATCTTTCTGCAGAATTAGAAGTGAAGATGCTGAGCAGAGGCAGAAGAACTGGAGGAGAGACAAGTAGCAAAATCCACCAGGGATCAGGAACCTCTAGGCACTGGGCTTCCCCTCCCCACCAACACCACTGCCATGAGGGCACACCTCTCCCCAGGGAAGGACCTTGTCCACCCTGCCAGTGAAGGAAAGCCACTGCTCTTCTGTCTCCTACCTCATACTCAATAGCAAGGTCTGTGTGATCGTCAATGTCCACTTTGGCCATCAGCACCTTCCCCTCCTGCTTGGCCACCATCTTCTCTAGCCTGGGCCCTAGGATCTTGCAGGGGCCGCACCACCTGATGAAGAAAGAGGAAATGAGACATTAGAGGCAGCAAGCACAGCAGAAGCCCTGCTGGTACACTAGTGCTTTTACCACCACTGCCATTCCATTCAAGACCCTGCTTAGAAACACCATTCCCAAACCACAGCTTAGAAAAACATTTCTCTCACAAAGGAGCTGTCAAACAAGGATGTTGCATGGATGGGAGGTTTGAGGGGTGTTTGTATGCGAGTCCCTTGCACCCACTGTAAGACGTCACCATTCAGCATTCATGATGCTTTTAATATAATCTCTATCACACTGCAGCCCATTCTGCCAGCTTTGGTGGTCCTCCTGCCCCCTCCTCTCAGCCACTGACCCCTACCCTACCTTTCATCCTTGCTTGTGCATATGTGCAGAGCTGTGACCAGGCTGACCAGAAATCTGCCCTAGAGTGAGCATCACTGGCAGGTGCGGGAGTCACAGCCCAACATAAATCAGCTTATACCAGTTATCAGACTGTAGGCTTCCCCTCTGCACTCACTGCAGGATTTACAGAGAGTTCCCTTTAGCTGCAGACCTCCCAGAGATGTGGCATCTCTCCCAAAACACCCCCTGCATCCTCTGTCTGCACCGATTAGGATGCTGTGAACTCACTCTGTGCAAGGAAGCCAGGATTTAAAGCTCTAAGTGCTCTTTTCTTCTAAAACAGAAGCTCTAGTAAACTTTGTTCCTCCTCAGCTTCCCTCCGTATCAGGTTTCAGGCTTGTAATTATTTGTTTTCTCCTCCCTGGATGATCCCAATTAACACTCATTTTGGGTTTGGCCTATTTAGAGCAGCTTTCAGGCTGTTTTGTACTCTGTTTGCCCACAATCAGCCAGAATAAGCTCACACTACAGCAACACAGGATTATGAAAAATACTTGGTATCGTTAGTCCGGCAGATAACATCTAGGAGTATTTTTTACTGGCAAGAGGATGACAATATTTTTATCAGTGACAAACACTGCTGTTGGAATCATGTGGCTGTTATTAACACATGAAGACATCTGCTGTCAGAAGCCCTGTGTCATCAGAAAACTGGAAAGACTCAATGCAACATGGTGTTCTTCCATGGCTGTTCATATAATCCAGGGTTTTTAAGAGAACGTTTAAATAATAAATCTGAAAAAGGTCAATATAAGCGCCTTTTCTTTAGATGCCTTCTGCAGGATCGTGCAATGATGACACCCAAGCGCTTGGGAGGTGCAGCTGCACCACCCCGGGAAACGCCTTCCTGACACTTTAGTTTTATGCTCCTGCAGGGTGTAGCTACACCAACAGCAGTACAACCTGATGGGCAAAACCTCTGAGGATCGTGCCATGGAGGCAGAAGCACCTTCTCACACCAGACACCCAGCAGAGTGGCTGGCAGCTCTACAAGTGCTCAGGACTACTTACAGACCTGGTGTGCACACTGCCTCAGAAAAGTGGCACAGACACAGCCGCACGTGTGACACCAGGGAGGGCTGCAAGAGCTGAGGGGGAACTTACTGGGCATGGAAGTCCACCACAACAGGTTTGGGGTTGTTCACCACTCGGTCCTGGAAGTCACTGCCATCCTGCACATTGAAGGTGCTCCTGAGGCCTGCTGAGGTGCCAAAGGCCCTGCTGTGCGGTGCCAGGGGTACACATGGTGCCAAGCAGCCAGGAAGCATCTGCTGCCCCTGTGGGGGCAATGTCCTGGGGGTAAGGGACATCAGCCGCCGGATCACCAGCCTCTGGGCCATCTGTGGGGAGAGGAAAAGGTACATGATTCAATGGCAGGGCCAGGATGACACCCACACACTAGGGAGGTGCAGCTATACCACCTTGGGGGTGGGGGGCACCTCTTAGCTGGTCCCACAGCAGCAGGGCAGCCCCACAACAGCAGCTGCCCGTGGCAGAAACACATGGGGGCACCACACTGGAGTGTCCACTGCCCTACACCCAGCCCGGACACGCCGCTGCCGCTCCAGCCGTGCAGCCACGGCCGCCCCACCACCACCATCACAGAACCACAGCTACAGACCTCACTTTTCTCCCCATTCCCACGGGGCAGGGCCCCTCCCCCCTGCGAACGGTGCCCGTTTTTCCCGGCCCTGCCGGCGCAGAGCCCGCCTGGTCCCGTTCGTCCCCACCTACTCACAGCGCAGCCCAGCCCCCCGCGTTCCCCCAACACCAC
>VXBZ01001018.1:511254-521784 GCA_013399135.1 Heliornis fulica | reverse complement strand
GGAGGTGACCCGCGCACAACCACACTTCCGCCTAGCGCCCCGCCCACCCTCGCGTTCATTGGCCTCCGCCGCAGGAAAGTCGTGAACAACAGGACGGGTACTCTCCCAGGCGATTGGTCGCCTCCCTCCCAGGGGCCGATCTCTGACTGGCCGCCGTGGCCGTCCTTTAAGCCCCTCCCCGTCGCCCTGGAGAGGCCGGCAGGCGGTGTCACGCTGAGCGCCGCGATTGGCGGCGAAATCCTCCAATGGGCGCCGAGAGCGCGGCCAAGGGGGTGGAGCGCCCTTCACATGCGGCGTGGGCCCTGTCCCGCCCCCCAGCGGCGGCTCAGGCAGGCGGCTACCCTCAGCGCGGGGCTGGGCCGGCGGAACGGTTCCTTGCCCTCCCCTGCCCACGGCACAGCGGGGCTCATCGCTCCCCCTGCGGGGTCTGCGGCCGCCGGCTCCAGCGGCGTCGGGCCCAGCAGGAGAGAGGCTGGAAGTGCGACGCTCGCTCAGCCAGGTGCGAGGGGTGGGCACTCGCATCCCCGGGAAGGGAGCGGCGTCCAACCCGGGGAGAGGCCGTCGCGGAGCACGCTGAAGGCTCCGCCAGGCGATCACACTTCAGGGACCCACGCACGCTAGGGCCTTGGGGCCGGCGGCTCTCGTGGGAAGCTGTGGATGGCAAAGGAAACATCCGGAGAAGGTGCCACACCCCACCCGACCTGAACCCGATGTCACCACCTGCGGGCTCTGAGCGGACAGAGCGTCCTTAGGCGCTAAGTGTTGGCAAACGCAGGCGGTACAGGACAGCGCCCCCTCTCCCCTCCTGTCTCTCCACCACAGAGACAGCATAAGGCCGAGCTCAACCGTCCTCTTGCTTTACAACTCCAGGGCTGTGGGAGCGCCCACAGGGAGGGGACAGACAAGTTCAGGTGGGTGCAGAGGAAGCACTGAATCACAGAATCACTTGGGTTGGAAGAGACCTTTAAGATCACCGAGTCCAACCACAGCCTGACCACGCCTAGTCCAGCACTAGATCATGTCCTTCAGCACATCATCCATTCACCTTTTAAATCCCTCCAGGGATGGTGACTCCACCACTTCCCTGGGCAGCCACTTCCAATGTCTGACAACTCTGTTAGTAAAGAAATTCTTCCTGATGTCCAACCTAAATCTCCCCAGTGCAGTTTGTAACCACTTCCTCTTGTCCTATCACTTGTTTACTCAAGAGGAAAGACCAGCCCCCACCTCTCTGCACCCTCCTAGCAAGTATTTGTAGAGAGCAACGAGGTCTCCCCTCAGTCTCCTCCAGACTAAACATCCCCAGCTCTCTCACTCGCTCCTCATAGGGCTTGTGCTCCAGACAGTAAGTGCAGACAAGTCTCCCAGTCAATATTTGTAAGATCGCAAGATGACTGGAAGGGAATAACAGAAATAGAGGACAAGTATTTTACAACATAAAGTTCACCCAAAACTTTCTTGATGGGACATAGTGCAAACAGGAGAAACATTGGTCATGCTTTATAAAAGACAGGGCTAACCTTTCAGGCTGCTTGCAGGAGAAGAAAAATGTGAGGACAGCGGAGGCGAACTAAGTCTCTGTGTCCCAGGCACTCCAGGCAAGCTACTGCTCCTCCAGAGAGGGAAGGGTCTCTGTGGGGCTCTCTGGGAAGCAACTTCTCGACCTACATGGTAACTAAGGAGGCCACTCCTCTCCACTCGAGCTACACAACTGCCCTAACTCAAATGCAGAGAAAGTACCAGGCAGTTTGCCTGGTCTCCTGCTTTGGGATTTGTCACACAAACACATCTTCAAGTACACGCAGCACACAGTGTCCGGAGCACAGAGAGCCTGCACTGGGCTGCCATGGGGTGCGAGCAGGTTGCCTCAGAGGAGGGACAGGACATGCTAAGTTCCCCAGGCGTTCCTGCACTCTCTCATTTTACCCCTGGACATTGCTGCAGATACTGGTCGGCAAGACAAACACAAACACCATCTTCAGGCAACTCCAAATTCTGCAAGGACAATGTCGGAGCCTCAGCGTCACTGGGGTTTTGGACCCTTGCTTGTCACACTGGTCCTCTTTGTAACAGCAAGATCTGAGCAGGTCTTTGGCAACTCACAATGGGTGGAAGGCATAGGGATGAAAGGTGCATGGGAAAGGGCAGAATCCTGCTGTGGATCTCTGTTACAGTATTGTCACAACAGCACCTATGGGTCTCAGTGTGGAGCGAGGTTAAAGTTCATCCTTGGCATTAACAAGGTGCTGGAGCGGATGAACCTGTATCACTTGATCTCTCAGCAGTTGGTCCTGTGACCCTTTGTGGCTGTCAGGGGGTTTGTCACCCGAGAAGTCTGTGAGACTGTAATCCTCTAGCAGGCCAGCTTCTACCGCGTGGCGCCGGAGCCCCTCGCTCCCCACGAGCCCTTGCATTCTCATGTACCCCTGCTGACAAAAGGGAGGCAGCTTCTTACGGGTGAAGGCAAACAGGAAACAGGACTCTGGAGGGGAAAGGATTAACACAAAATAAACAGTCAGACTCTGCACAGATTAACTCCCACAAGCGCTTGAGGACTCATTCAGAACAAAAGCCAGGGAGGATGAGGGAAGGTGACTGGAGTTTCCCACCCAGCAACCTGTCCTGGATGGCAGCAGAGTAATCAACTCAATGCTGCAGAGCTCAGGTCATGCACAGTGGCATCTCCAGTCTGCACTGAGAGAAAAAGGAGCTGGATTTCAGCTTGCAGCCTTCTGGCACCTGCTTTCTGTGGCAGGACTGCTTCCCTCCATGTGCCACGTGGGGTTCCTGCAGGAGGTTCCCACCCCAGGGAGACCAGACAGGGTCTCACATGTCAGTGCTCCCATTTCCTATGGGAAAGGAATCCCATCATCGTATGTGAAGAGGTCTGATACCGGAGGAGGAAGGAAAGCTGCAACTAGAAGAAGGATTGAACCAAACCTCACACACCTTTCCCTAAATCCATGTGTGCCCAGGGCTGTCTGTGTCTGGCGGTGAGAAGAGCAAAGGCTATTTGGGAACACACATCCCAAACAGCCTTTACCCCCTGGAGGAGTGCATCAGAGAGGTGTGATTAGCTGGCCACAGTGAGATCGCAGCTATTTGCAGAAGAGATTGCTCCTGTTGTGTGTCCCTCACATCCCTCTTCCTCCTCCCGACACCTTGGCCCTGCGCTCAAATTACCTGCAAAGAAGTTGCGCAGGTCAGTGCTGAGGCAGTTCTCCAGAAACCGCCTCAGCGGCAGGATGTGAGCGTTCGGGGCTGTCCAGTCCGTCAGAAAGTCCTCCACAATGTGATGGACTGCATCTGGGCGGGGGAGGGGCCAGTCTGGGGGCCGAAGTCTCATCTCATGCTCTACAAAAGGGAACGTTAAGGGAGTCTATCAGAATCCAAATGGCATTACAAAGAGCTTGGGGAGTGGGAAGCAGCTACAGCAGCTGTTCCAGCTTTTGTGCTGACCTTTTTAATCCCTAGCTTACTTTGATTTGCAATCTCCTCTGCTAGCTCTGTCCTCAACAGCCCTGCTACTGCAGAGCTACCCCTTGTCCCTGCCCACAGCATTTCCCTGGCATTTCACTCGGGTTCCCCCTGGGTAGGGACTGGCAGACAGGCTGAGCTGCATTCCAAGCTTTAATGCTTCTTTCAGTGTAAGGCAGGCCAGACCATGACTTTAGGTTTCTGCACACTTATTTCCCAAGGAAATCTGTTCTGAGCATGTTTGTTTGCTGGATGTAACACTCCTCTTCAAACCCTCGCCTCCAGCTGCCTCTATCACTATGTGACCTCTCAGACCTGGGCCAGCCGCAGAGAGCTGCTTTCTTTTGGCAGTGACACCGAGCAGCCCAGCTCCATCTGCAGGAACCCTGCAAAATACACACAGGCTGCCAAAGGGAAGCAATCCTGCTCTTTTTAGGAATGGGGAAGTTCCCAGCACCCTTGTTTGTTCCTGTTCTAAAATGCCACGTCTCTGGTACAACCCTCCCCACTCTGTATCGGTCTGACCAATGGAAACTTCTTGCCAACTCCCAGCGTTTTCTTCAGCTCACACTTTGGTGGTGAGCGCTCCAGAGGATGGACACAAAGGAAGTGGAAGAGAAGGTTGTGTAATGCCTTCAGGTTCCGCCTGCTTTGGATCCTAAGTATCTTCATCCCTCTCTGTTTCGCTCTTGTCAGGTAATTAGCAGTGAAAGACAGACCAGAAAGCTTACCTGTCGGGAGGCGTTTGTAATAATAAATGACAGGGTGTAAAAAGTTGGACTGCCAAGCATGCTGTGCCTCTCCCACAGCTCGGTTGTAGTAGAAGACATCCTTGTCAGCCCCAGAGAAATTCCTCCCATACTCCATGATGATGACAAACAGTCCATTGGGAGCCTTTCTCCCCGTCTGCATTTCCAGCTCGTCCAGGATTCCAACCGGGTACTCTTCCAGGTATTCAAATGCTGTGGCATTCCTGGGAATTGAAACCACAACCCTCAGACTCTTCTGCCAGGTGGGATCCCACACCCACTCATCTGGTCAGGGCTGAGGCCACAAAGCCATCTGACAGTAATTATTTTTGGTCGTTACAGACCTGGGCTGGACTTGATGCAGAGCTTACGAAGGGTGCATACACTGTTAGAAGACTCCATTATTTCCCTAGACTGTGAGATTCCCCCCTACATAAGCACTGTCTTTTTGCTGGAGACAGTACAAAGGTACTACACCTCTGAGCCTACTGGAAAGGTTTGGGCCCCTTAAGCCCTGGGTATAGCGGTACCAGTTGCAGCAGCAGTACAGGTTTTGAGGTGACCGCCTATGTGACAGGAATGTCCTTAGACAGCAACAGAGTAATTTGTATGTTGGCACCACAGGAAGCAATGGTAAAGAAAAAGGAATAAAATGACAGACTGCAGTGCTGGGAATAACTACTCACTCACTCTCTCAGCAGTATGATGTCAGCCAGGACACTGAACATCTGGTAGAGGCCCGAGGCCTCATTCACCCGCTTGATGATGGAATTGGTCAGCTGTGTAATACGGTAGGCTGTGGATGGCCAGGGGACACCATGGTGACGGTTTTCCAATAGGCGGTGGACTGCACGAGCTAAGGCATTGACAGAAAAAACACAGCTAATTTAAAAATCCGGTCTTACCCTTCTGAGAAATCCTAGCGCTCTGCTGTGGCACACACAGGTGACGGCAAGACACGATAAATAAGCTTTACAGCTCATTCATGCTCAGGATCTCCCACCCCAGTCTCTGGTAACTGCAGTGGAGATGCCCTCTGAAAGCTGATGTGATACTAAGTGGGGGCGGGGAGTGGTCCTTGGGGATCCTTCATTACTTCTGAGCAGTCCATTAATGATAAGGATGGGCACACACAGAAAGGTGGAAATTCTCTCTACTGCCCAAAGTTGCTGTGTTTTACCTCCACAGCACAGACCTCTCACCCACAGCCTGTCACGAGGCAAAGCATCTGGCAGGCAGAAATCTATTGTGTTACATAAATAAGAGGCAATGGGCAAGAGCGGCACAAGACAAAACAAAGACAGACAACCAAAAACTTCAGATATGACCCCAAGTCACTTCTCCTCTACTCCAGATGATGCAGCTGCAGCTTGGCTGCATTCTGGCGTTCTTACTGCCAGCACAAGACTAAGGGTGATCCCTTTCCAGCAGAAAGCTATGAATTGTTCCTTCTAGAGGAGGAACAATTCCCACCTCTGCCCTTTCTGTACACCCCAGTACTCACTTGTATACCGGAATCCGTGGATAAAGCCCCCAGCAGATTTCCTGAAGTCAACAGAGTGGCTAGCAGTGCCGAGAACAAAAAGTCCCCGAGTGCCTCTGGACTCATAACTAGGTTTGATCTGAGGATACTTCTTTTTATCCCCTTTTCCTGGCATCATTCTAAGGGATCTGATGTGCAAAAGAGAGGAGCAGGCTGTCAGGAAGGGCAGGGGTGGAAAAACAAAGTGTTTCTGATAAGGTACACATGATATTGCAGCCACTCCAAGACTCTGCTTCATGCCCCCGCTGCCTTCAGTGGGATCTACTGCTTTCCCAAGAGTATTAAGCCAACAAGGATCTTCCAGAAGACAGAGGTTCTCATCTCAAAGTAGCTCTGGTCAAAATCGAATTCCAGCTTCAGCCACCAACAGTGGATTTTGGAAGACAGTGAAGATAGAAATATAATTTTTAACTGCAGGATGTACTAGGAGACAAACCAAGGTGGGGTGAAGGTTGCATCAAGGGAAAACAAAAGCAGATGAAACCTTTCTGTAGTGATCTCTACCTCTACCATCCTCATTCGAAAAAAAAAACCCAAAACCCCAATCCCAAACCAAACCAAAACTCATTGCTAGCCTTTTCTGTGTGATGTGACAGATCAGGATGTTAAGTTCTGAAGGCACATGCTTTTCCTGTCACTGGAGTCCCAACACTGCCATTTGCTCCGCCCTGTAGTCTGATGAGAGGGCAGGGGCACACACATTCCCACTGGGACACAGCCACAGCTGTGGGGTAAACAGAGGACTCTGCAGAACCAGGTAGCTCAGAGCACTTGGAGGTATGGGCAATGCTGCCAGGAGAGGTCCTGCCCGTCCCTTTCCTCCCTAGTCAGGCCCATCAATGTCTCTCACTCTAAATATCTGCTTCCCTGGAGACCCTCATTCCCCTTCACCTGTTGTAGACAGAGAAATCAAACTTCCAGCCCAGGCAGCGGATGACACGGTCGTAAGGTGCACGGGTGGCAAAGTTATCCAGTTCGTCCTGCGGGAGGGTGATGGAGTTGATGACTGCACTGGTGTTCCTGTTCTCCAGATAGAACCGGAGCGTGATGTGCAGCTTTCCTTTCTCATCCTTGACAATAGCCAGATCCTCAAGGTTACCTTCCAGAAGCCCATCCAGAGATTTCAGCTGGTAGGTGTCCAGCAGGCCGTTATTAATTGCTCTACAAAAAATGGGGAATGCAAGAAGGGCTAAAAAGAAAGGACAAGAGGTGGGATCCACACTTTGGTCTCAGTTGCAGAAAACAGGGACAGATTTACCCAGCATCCCACACTCCCTTTCAGTGCAAAGGTTATCCCCAGAGCTTCAGGCTTCAGAGGAACAGCACAGGTAGGACAACTCTGCTGCCCTTGCAGGATGCTGTCAAACTCTTAAGCCCTACTCTGTGACTGCAAGCAAGGGAACAGCTTGGGAGCCAGCACTTTTTAATGTTACAGTTTCCAAAGGGACATTTTCCTGTTTCACACAGACCCTGATGGGCTCCCATCAAGCTCCAGAATCAGCAACTGCAACCTGGACTGCTTTAAACCAAGGACCTAAAGACAGAAGGCCCCACATTTCCTCTGTAACCCTCAGGACCACAGCACCTCCTGTGCCAGCTTGGTTCGCCAAGAAGTGTTCATACTCCAGTTGCTTTAGAAGGAGGAAGAAGAGTAGTTTCCTACCTCAGATCCCCGACGTAGTGGGTAGCCCATGAGAGGCGCACGCGGGACCGGCTCACCATGTGAATGAAATTCGTAACACCCAGAATGTTCTCTGCCGTCTCAAAGGCCGAGTTCCCTCGCCCCAAGATCAACACAGTTTGGCCAGCAAAATCCTCTGGATTGATGGACACAGTCTCGTAACCTTCCACATACTCTGAACCAGGAAAGTTTACCACATTGGGGACCCATGTGCCAGTGGCGACCAACAAAGAGCTGCAAAAACAGAGATAGCACTAGGGAATGCAGAAATTACAGGAATGGGGGTACCAGTCCATTTCCTCACTTTTCCCTCCTTCCGCTATGGAAGACAACTGTGAAGTGCAGCTGAGCCAGCATGGCTGGAGGGTGCACAGGTCCTGGTTTCAAGACAAAACTCTGTCCAGTTTCATCTAATGACCTGTTCCTCTCCTCAGGCCAAAGATAACTAGGAACATCCTTATATACAGAATCATAGAATTGTCTTGGTTGTAAGGGACCTTATAGATCATCATGGTCCAACCATCACTCTCACCTGCCAACCACTACTAAACCACGTCCCTCAGCACCACATCTAACCTTCTTTTAAATACCTCCAGGGATGAAGACTCTACCACTTCCCTGGGGAGCCCGTTCCAAAGCCTAACAACCCTCTCTGGGAAGACAATTTTTGCCAATATCCAATCTAATCCTCCCCTGGCATAACTTCATGCTATTTCCTCTTGTCCTATTACTTGTGGATAGGGAGAAAAGGTCAGCCTCTACCTCTCCACAACCTCCTTTCAGGTAGCTGTAAGAGAGCAATTAGATCAACCTCCTCCAGATTAAAAAGTCTGGAGCAAAAGTCAAAACAGCAAAAGTCAACGCAGGTACTGTACATATAAGCTCCACTTATCTCCTAAGTGTCCCTCAGTTTTTCATGAGTAAGTGCTTCTCATATGCACTCCTGTATCATAATACCAAAGAGTTTCACGGGTTGGTAATATCATGCTTAAATTTTACTTTGGTTTAAAATGCGTTGCCTTTTAATACAGCACAAAACCTAATTTTAAAAGGGATAGAAAATATTTTCCATATTTTAAAACACAATTTCTAGTCACAAAAACATCTTAGAAAATACTTTTAGGGCTAAGAATTACTTTAAGTAGAATAGTCTTTTTATATCTCTCCTTGGAGCTTTTACTTGAATCTTAGGGAAGTTTTTGTCACATAGATGGAAACACCAGGCAGCCGAGGCTTGAGCACCGTCTGCTGTCCCAGACTTGCTCACATGGCTCCTGAAAGCAACTGGCTCGTGGTGCGTGGGTGCCTGGGACTGCCTTCTGTCCCCCACCCCGAGCTTGCCAGCCAGCGTGTCTCCAAGTGACAGTCAGTGTGACCTGCTATCGAAGAGCTGAGGTTCTCCAGAGAGGTGAGAAATACACTCCGTATGTTCACATGAACAACTTCTAGACAGTTTTTAGGAACGTAGCTCAGCGGTAGTATGAGATACACAGAAGGGAGTATGACAAGGGCAAGGGGAATTCAGGGACCAGCAACCCTGAGGGTCTATTCCTCACAGTCAGCTCCCTCTACCACAACAGCCCCAATGGTCTCTGTTCCCTCCTGCCAGCTCTGCACTAGTCCAGGGATTCAGTTGGCTGGGATGTATTTTTAAATACTGATTCCTCTAAGCATGCGTGGGTTACTAGAGATGAGGTGTTTCTGCACTCTCACCGGAGTTTGCAATGAAAGCAGCAGTGGCTACAAGAACGACTAAGCTCTTTTCTACAGAGGTCAATTATACAGTGATAAAACATGCCAAGCGTGGAAACCACAGTGATGGTAATCACAACCAGTTGTTTCTGCCCTGCCAGCTCTTCAGCTGCCCAAGGGATAATGTGGTCACAAAAGGCGATGCCCTCCCAAGAGCAGTTATTCCACCCACCCTGCCGATCCCTGCAAAATGTTTTTCCCTGTGGTGGTGGCAGTGAAGCCCCGGTGACGGTGGCAGAGTCCCTAAGACTCTGTGAAACCTCCACCAATGGATCATGTCTCCACTAGGCAAGGTTCTGAGCAACCTGACATCGTTGGCCCTGCTTTGGGCAGGGCACTCAGATGGAACAACCTTCAGAGGTCTCTTCCACCCTAGTTTATTCTATGGTTTCATGAGAAGTTTTGTGCATGCAGTGTAGCTACCCCTGGGTACGCCCGTTACCTGCACTTGTAGTTCTGCTTGTCTTGGTCGGTCAGGAGAAAGTAGTGCCCGTTCCAGGCCTGCTCATCCCTCTCCAGTGTCACATGGACAATGGCCGTGTTGTACTGAACCTGAAGCTTCAGCAGGGAAGCAAAGTCCTCCAGGTAACGGACCATCGTGTCAGCACTGGGGAAGAAGTCTCGGGAATAGTGTCGGAAAAGCAGCCGGCGGTCGTGGCTGAGGAGAGAGTTCCAGTCGTGGCGGAGGTTGAACTCGCTGTTGGCTTTGCCCGTGTACTGCTTGTTGATGCTGATGAGCTTGCGGTGGCGAGGGTACAGGGCGAAGAAGCTGCCGGGAGAGTGGCTCCGCTCGAAGACAACGTAGTCCCGGCCAGCTTGCTGAAGGAAATAGGCCGCCTGAAGGCCCGAGGGGCCGGCCCCGATGACGCAATAGTCGCGGTAGCGCAGGGCAGCGCCGCTCATCGCACGCAGGCTGCCGGCGCACAAGGCCAGCCCCAGGAGCGCCCTGCAGACCGCCGGGGACATGGCCGGGGCGCGACAGCCACCTCTGCGGGGAGGAGACTGGCGAGGCGTCACGCGAGGGGCGAGAAGTTCAGACGGGCAGAAGCCGCCTCACAGGACCCGGCCCGGCCTCCGCGACGTCCCCAGCCGGGCTGAGGGTGTTGGGGTGGGGCGCCGGCCCCGGCAGTCCCAGGTCCTCCAGCCAATAGGTACGCAGCTCCCCCCGCCCCCCAGCAAATGGCGTGGGGCCCGCAGGCGGGAAGGCGGGCACTACCCGCGGCTTGCGGCTAAGAGCCCCTGCGCTCCCACAGCCAATGGGAAAGGGAGGCGCAGTCCTTCAGCCAATGGGAGATGGGGTGGCCCGCGCTGCCCCGCCCATAGGGACC
>VXBZ01001018.1:490046-511228 GCA_013399135.1 Heliornis fulica | reverse complement strand
GGGCGGGGTAGCGCGGCCGCCCGCTGAGTGGGCGGGGAGGGGAGGTGCATGCCCCGCGTCATGTGATGACGACGCTGCTTCCCGCCGCTCGCGCGCGAGTACCACGTGTTCGGGAAGGGAGGGGTGGAGCGAGGCACTTAAAGGGACAGGGCCCTAATTCCCACCCCCCGCGGCCCACCCGAGCCCACTCCTCTCCCGGCCGCCCACCCCGTGCCACACACATCACGCGGCGTCACTGAACCAAAGTAACTTTATTCCCGCTCCCGTCCCCGTGTTCTGTCCCATCGACCGTGTGCAGGCGCAGCACTGGGTGGCGCAGGGCTCAGCTCTCTTCCTCTGAAAGAGAAGGGAAAGGCACATGTCACAGAGGTGTGGAGTAGAGCAGGGCACAACAGTGCCCACCCCCACCCACGGAACACCACCAGGATCACCGACCCCACCACGAGCAGCGCCAGCCTCTGGGTGTTTCCTCCCCTCTGAGTGCCTGCTCTCCCTGGCAGCCCCTCGGCAACGCAGCCTTTCGAGTTACAGTGCTGCAAAGCGAAGACGGCAGGTGCCCATCGAGGCTCCACTTAAGATCTGGAGCTCCAGGACTGACTAACCAGGAGCTGCTCAACCACACCCTCACACCACCAGTTATGTCCATCTGGGCAGGGCACCAAGGACTTTCACCGTGCCAATTCTGGCTTCCATCTTCTCCACCAACGACTCCGACCCTCAGGGTCACCCAGCCTATGGCCTTGTTCTTCTCTTGGCACTACTCTAGTCAGATCTCACCCTTTACACCCATTCTTTGGGACAGGTCACCCCTTTTCACACCAGCCAGTAGATCACTTAAAACCATAGGTCACCACATATACTACAAACCTTCCTCTTCCTCTTCTTCCTCCTCATCCTCCTCATCTTCATCAGAGCTGAAGGTGCCATCAGGCAAGCTGTAGATCCGGATCACCTGCTTGTTGGGATCTTTCAGGATGAGGTACTTGCCCTCGTCAAGTTTCATGCAGATGTCGATGACACAGCGCAGGATGCCCCAGGCATTCTCTATGCTCAGGTTAATCTGGCTGGCAAACTCATTGGGCTTGAACTGCTGCGTGCCCAGGATCACGTGGCGGGCAGAGTCCTTTACATGGTAACGGGATACGTACCTGGCGAGGGGAGAAGAAACCAGAGAGGAGTCAGGAGACAACCAGCAAAAGAGCAACACCAAGAAAAGCAGCACTATCATCCTAGTTTTGGGGTTTTTTTCTTATTGGTTAGTAAGTCCCAGTACTCCAGCACCAAGAGCTAAGAGGAGGGTGCTACAGAATATTAGAGAAGAATTAGTCCGACAGATAAGGACTATGCCAAAAAAAGGGCGAGCAGAGTCTGGACCCAACCAGATGTGACTGCATCAGTCCCACATTGAGGGACAGACCCTTGCCCCACAGAACCACCCAAACAAAGACAGTAAATGCCTCTTGTTCACTACCCACAGCACAGACTCAGATTTTAAGCCATCAGTTTAAGAAGGGCTACAAAGATACCTCCCCTCCACCCAATTTCCCAGTAATGGGGCACTGAGAAGAATATAATTCAAATTCCTGACAGGCAGCAGTCACTATATTTATTTCTATCACTGGCAATGTCATCAAGCAGGCAGAAAGTTGCGGAAGCTGCCTGCCAATCACCCACGAGGTCTTGCAAGGTCAGTCACAGCAGAGGCACGTCAGCCACACGCTGAGGGGAAGCAGCTTGCAGCAAGGCCTCTGCACTCACTGCAAGCCTTCCCCTCTTCACCAGTCAAAGCACAGGGAGATCCTCCAATTGCTCATTCCACAATGCTTACTTTGAAATAAACTGGCTTAAATCAAGAGAAATGCACCTGCAAAGATCTTCGGTGTGAAAACCAGATCTTACCCGAGCTTAAGATATTCTGAACCAGCCAGCAACGCACAACAGGTCCAGCGGGCTAATTTGTAGCTGTTGTTTTTCAGCTCTGTAGCAATCACAGCTCCTCGCTGAGAGTCGAGTTTCTGGCGCCAGTCTACTCCGTTGCAATACTGAGAGGAGAATCAAAACTAGAGTCAGCCTAACAACCCAGAGGCATTCATTCCTTCAGCTAGCTTGACTTCACATAGGGAAGCTTCTTCTGTCTACCTTATGATACCATATGGGGGGGGTGCAGGGGACATGAACAGCAGCTTGCAGAGAATGCCCTTGTACCAGATGGTACAAATGCGAGCACGAGGGCTTGGCCAGCACTTGTGGCGCTGGTTAGGAAGCTAAGTTTGTGAGGGAAAAGTTCAGGAGGGAAGCAGGGGAACAGGTCTGGATACAAGAATATGGTTCAAACCGGCTACCCTAGGGGTGGATCTCATCAGCACTGATTGGCCACCGGAGCTCTACTCCTTTGGTGGAACGTAAGCACCCAGGGGACACTGCTGGACAATTGTCTCATCTTGCCTGCTGTACCCGGTGCATCAGGGAGCAGTGAAGCAGTTAGAGCTAGCTTTGGGGTCTCGTTCTTCCTCACCCTGGAATCCCACTCGTTCAGTGTTTTGATGTTGATGAACGACACTTCTCCGTTAGCTCCTGTCATCACACCATCGTGTTCACAGCGGACAATGAGATCTATATCGTCTCCCAGCTTCCACCTTCGGTATCTGCCAACAAATAACACAGCATCTTATTTCTGCCCTTTGTTTTCTTTCAGACCCATGCCAAGTACTAACAAAATCCTTTCCTCCTTCTGTTAACTGTGAGAACATCCAAAAATCCTTCTCATAGTAAAGCATCTATCAACAACACTCCTCACTTCGTCTCACACTGTGTTGAGATCCTGTTCCCTTGCTGAACCTGGGCACCAGAGGGATCAACATACCTGTATGCAACAGAAGCTACTTCATTTTTATCCATATCATCCTCCACAAAGGGGTTTGGGTTGGGAAACTTGTATTTCTCCTTTCCCTGCAGAAGAAAACAGAGGGCATGTTAGGAGAGAAACCTAAGGGAGCTCATCCCTACTGGATAAATAATCTTTTATAGTGACAACGGTTATTTTCCCCTATACAGAACAACAATGGCAGCTGATGAGAAGCCTCACTATGAGAAGATTCACTTTGCTGAAAGCATTACACCACTAGGTAACAGCTTCAGTCTCACTAAGTATACCCAGATGTCTGCGTTCACCAACAGGAACAGGTTTTCTGCTTTCCTGTGGGAAGATTTTCACCTTTATTCCACAAAGTCATGCTGCTCACCTCTCAAAACTGAAAGTGTAAAGTACCTTTGTCAATTCAAACACCTCTGTGCTGCATTAAACCAGCCCTAAGTTCCTCAAAGATTTCCAAAACACAGACGCTACTACCCGGGACTGTGTGACCTTACCATCCTCAGACACTGCTGGGAGAAGTTATGATTGATGTAGGTAGCTTCCATAGCAAGGTTGCGTGGAGAATTAAAGGAGTTGCCCTCTTCCTGTGGTGGTTCATTGGCAGTTTCGCTCACTGTCAGGAGGTCTGGGAAGAAAACCAGACATAAATGGTTATACTCAGGGAGCAACTACATCAACTTCACCAAAGTCTCTCACCCCCACATTACAGATCAATATAAAGTCACCCCCATAGCTAGCAAGTAATTGAGTTGTTACAGGGGTACTGCAGTAATCTAGTTGTTATAGGGGTCTGAGTCTGGACACTGAGACACAGAATGAACTCAAAAAACCCCATAAATAAAATTAGACACTGTAGCTATTTTAACAGAAATTTCTTTCAGGCTTTTTCCTCACCAAAATCCGAATTGTCTCTCTTGTCAAAGAAAAGCTTGGATCCAACTCTCTGGACAATGATGTCCCAAGAATATACAGAGCGAGTGCAGCTCATCAGCGTGGCCAGGATGGCATCTGTGGCAAATACATTCCCTTGGGTCTTTGCCAGCTACAGATACAGTAGGAGAAAACTCTGTTTTAGCAACAAGAACCTACACCCCTTCCCTTCCCCAGCCAAGCGCAGAAGCGTTAGCAAACATGATCCTGAATTTCTTCTCCCACGCCAAGGAAGCCAGACTGGCAGGTACATTACCAACTGCTAGACAAAGTGCAAAGTAATACCCACCCTCACCCGAGCAAGGAAAACGCAAGAAATCCACTGCAAAGCATGTGGTCCTTTGGGAAAGATTTGGCTCAGTCTTGCTGGTCAGAGAGAGAACTATCTGAGCCTTCCTCGTCTCCAAAAGCAGAAACCTCAAGAACAGCATCCCTTCACATGAAGTTTCTTTCCCAACAAAGCTCAAGACTGGTCTGCCTGCCTTTCCAGAATTACAGCTTTTCCTTAGCCAGCATTCCTAGTTTTGCATTGATCTTACCCTGCCTTGGACTGAGAAAAAAATAATGATACCAGCTAGGGGTTGGTTTTCTCCCTTTACACACACAGGTATCTGAAATTTTTCTGCCCTTAGCTTAGGTCTGATGGTGACAGCAGACAGCAGGGACTGAGAAACACACTATTGGGCTTTACAAACCAGCAGACATACCTTTCGGATAACTGGGTCATCAGTTGTAGTGACGGTATGGAAGATGCGCTTAATGCTTCTCAGGAGCTTCTCATTCCTTGTTGTAATGCGGTCAAAGGCTTTGTCATAGTACTCCAGGGCTCCACAGCACTCTCTGCAGAGGTGAAGAGGACCATTTGCAAAAGCCCTCCTTACAGATAACACCAGCCATGGACTGCAAATGACTAAAGGGTCTGCTGGGTGTTCTATTACCACCCCCTGCTTTGGGTATCTCAATGAGAACTCTGGGACCAGGCCATGAGACCCTCACACTCCTGCTTTCCAAGCAAACTAACAGACTGCCTCAGGAACTCACATGTCCTGTGGCTCTGACACCTCCAGGTAGCGCATCTTCATCAGACGAGGGAAATCCATCTCTTCTTTCACCTCCCAATCACTGCGAACTTCAACAGAGGAGTCACGAGGCTTCTGCTGTGCATCCAGAGGTAGGGCAGAAAGAGAGAGACACAGCACATCAGGACTCATGCAAGAAGAGCTGCCTTGTGAGTACAGCCAGAGAAACCAAACCATCATGGGACAGAAAGCTTGTTTACCTGTGACTTTTGGTCCCACTTCTGCCTCACTCCAAACTGTTTCTGGAACTTCTTTTGTAGCCGCAAACGATCTCTAAAATGACAAATACATGAAAAGCCATGAACAGAAGGTCGCGATTCCTACGTGCCACAACTGTTCCTACACTTCCAAATTACCACCAAAGGAGCAATGCTTTTAGGCCCTGAGCCACTGCAACTCTTGCTGGGCTGTCTGTTGATCAAGATGCTTGAGGCATTAAAAAAAGTTCTGGTCTCTGCTCTGAGCAGCTCTTTAAATATTTTCATCTCGAAATACCGCAACACAGTTTTTAGAAAGGGTATGCTCTGCTTTAATACCCCATATTCACTTTCTAAATGCAATTAAAAAATCCTTCTAATTTCTTAGACAGCTGTTTGAAACCCATACTGGTGACATCAGGAGAACACTGACTTGAAATATCCTCAAATTCTTTACTGTCTGTTCCCTCTGGCGGGTTCTGTTGCAGTAATGTAACAAGTTTATCAGCAGTATGTTCACACACTCCAGCCCAAGCACAGTATACTCTTATCTGCAGCCTCACCTCTCCTTCTGCTTGGCACTCTTTGGCAGTGTCTGCATGCTGAACTGAAGCATGTTCCGACGGTCCTTGTCTCTACGAAGGTTTCTCTGCAAGAATTAAAAAAAAAAAAGAACATTTGAATGGTTTTCTAATTTAAAAAGTAATTCTGTGCTGCTGAAGCTCTCCTTTGAGCCTGAAAACACGTTACCTGTGCAAATCGCATACGATTCCTCTGGTATGCAGTTTTCTGCGTTCGTGCTGTATCCACCAGCTGGAAGCTTGTCTCATCCTCCTCATGGAAATAAGCATATTGACTTCCACCACCAAACTGTGATGAGTACTTGTCTGAAAATAAAGCAAAGGCATCTTGTGACCAAGCTTCTCGGCAGAAAACCTGGACACTTTTCCCCCTTCTCCTTCAAAATTCCCTTCAACTGCCTTCACCAGAGTCTGACGCAAAAACAGGCACTGCTGCCTTACTCCAACATGTTTTCACCCCACACCAGGCCTCTCTGAGAAGCCATTGGGCAGTACAAAACATAGGAATTTTCCCTAAGGATAGGGAGAGGCCCACAGAGCTTCACAAGTGAAGAATCTTCCCTTGCTGAAGGTGCAGAACACACCAGAGTAGGTGTGACACATGAAAGCAGGAATGACACTTGAAAAAAAACTTTGCAGGAAAGAAGCCACAGGAACAGCCACCAGACAACACGTACTTGTGTATCTTTTATCCTGGTACGTGGCTCCTGTCCAGTCAGCCACCTAAGGACAAGCACAAACAGTCAAAATCAGTGACTTAAACCAATGGTTTCCTCCACCTCTGACTTTGCATATGCAGGACTTCGAACAGCATAAGCTAATACTGCTGTACGCCCCAGAACTAATTGTTTCAGGTTCCACCTCTGTTTACCAGCTCTGATTGTTCCCAACCATGCTAAGCGTTAGGATACGCTGGCCATACAGGAGCCCAAAGCGCAGTGACACAACAAAGTACCTTTCCCAGGCGGTCTCCTTTACTGAAGGGCTGGTAGGGCATGTCCTTGAACTGCTCGGGCACGGCACAAGGGCCCCAGCCGGAGGGGTTGTCCTGGATCACGGGCGTCACGAACTTCGCCATTTTCTAAACTCCTACACGGAAGGAAAAGGACGAATAAGCACCCAGCCCTCGCCCGCTGCGACGGGGCACCGGGGTCTCGCGGCCCTGCGGCCGGCACAGGCCAAGGCGCGAAACCACGGGGAAGGACGGAAAGGCGGGAGGCCACCTCCGCCCTGACAGGCCCGCAGCGAAGAGAGAGGCCCGGCGGGGTGAGGGGAGCGCGGTGCCTCCCTGCGTGTGGGGAGGGGCCGGGACCCGGCCCCAACCGGAACCGGCGGCAGCACCGGGGCGGGGCCCGGCCGGATGCCCTCCTGCCCCCGAGCGGGTGCCGGTGAGGACAAGGGGCCGGCACCGCAGGCCCCCGGCACCGCTCTCACCTGCACGGCCCCCGGCACGGCCCCGATGACGGCGGATGCGGCGGTGGCGGGAGAGGAAAGAGACCTCGCGCCGCCCCGGCCCGCCTTTTGCGCGTCAGCGCCACGCGACGGCGGCATCGCCTTGCGTCACTGTCGTAAAATTAAATGCTAAGAAAAGAGCCGGCAGCGGGGGGTGGGGGTGTCGTAAAGCGCTGTCGTGAAGCGCTGTCGTGACGGGGCATGTAGTACGTCACGGTCGTGGAGTGCAGCCGAGACGGGTTGGAAGAGCTGCAACATGTTGTGGTGGTTTGACCCTGTCTGGAGACCGGACTCCCACCAGAGTCTCTCTGTCGCTCCCCTCTTAGCTGGGCAGGGGAGAAAACGTCCGTTGAGAGGGGTCAGGAGTGAGGTAAGGGTGGGGAGAGATCATTCTGCAATTAGTGTCATGGGCAAAACAGACTCAACATGGAATAAAGGAAGCAAAACTCTCTAAGTTATTACACTGCACACACAGAGAAACCAGAGTTGGGTAATGAGAAGTACAAACAGCTCTTAAAACCCCACCTCCCATCCCTCTGGGAGACAAAGGGAACTGGCCAACCTCTTCAGTGGGCTGTGGGGACAGGACAAGGGGCAATGGTCACAAGTTGGACCACAGGAGGTTCTGCACCCGTATGAGGAAGAACTTCATGGTGAGGGTGATGGAGCACTGGAACAGGCTGCACAGGGGGATTGTTGAGTCTCCTCCTCTGGAGATATTCACGGCCCATCTGGACACATTCCTGTGTGATCTCCTCTAGGGAACCTGATATGATGGGGGGGTGGGGGTGGGCTAGATGATCTTTCGAGGCTCCTTCCAACTCCTAACGTGTGATTCTTCTTTGCAGACTTCACTTTATTCATTATTTTCTCCTCCCCAGGATGACATGAGAGGAAAGGGGGGAAATAGGGAATGGATGCTTCAGTCTTCAGTCAGTTCCTCATGATTTGTTTTCCTTCTTGGGTGTGTGTGTGGGTGTCATTTCTCACACTCTTACCCTGCATCACCATGGGGTCCCACCCACAGGAGACAGTCCTCCACAAACTTCTCCACGAGTACCCTCCCATGGGGCCTTGGCTCTTCACTGACTGCCCCAGTATGGGTCATTTCTATTAACTAATAGAATGTCACTCAGTCTCTCAGTCCCAGACTGCTGGCCCCAGCCTGGTCCCGCACAGAGTCACAAGCCTCCCCCACCTTCCCCTGCCTCCAGCAAACCTGCTCCAGTCTAGGTCTCTCTCTGTCTCTCTATCTCTCTGTCTCTCTGCTCTCTGTCTCTCTTTCTGTCTCTCTCTCTCTCACTGTCTCTCCACGGGCTGGAGGTGCTGCCAGGGGCTTGCTCCAACATAGGTCACAGATTCTTCCATGTTCCTCCATGTGCTCCAAGGTGGACTCCTGCCTGGCCCAGGTACCTCTCCACATGCTGCAAGTGGGGTCTCTTTGTCTTCCATGTGCTGCGGGGGGGACACCCACTTCAACATGGTATTCTCCTACAGGCCGCAGGGTATCTTCTCTCAGCGCCTCCTCCTCCTCCACTTCTTCACTGACCTTGGTGTCTGCAAAGTTTCTAACATCTTCTCACTCCCTTCTCTGGTGGCAAAATGTGGCTGTTTGCATTTTTCTGTCTCTAAAATGTGATTTCCAGAGGTGCTGTGACCGGCGCTGATTGGCCTGGCCGGCCTTGTTGGCAACAGGGTTTGGGAGTTTGGCCTTGAGAGCCCAGTTGGGACTTATTTTGTTGGATCCTTAAAAAGGTTCTAGCTGCCTCCTAAAGAATCCACATTGCAAACCCACCATACCCATCTGCCTTCGTAGTCGAGACTGGCTGTTGGAGGGTCCTGCATGTCTGTCCCTGTGAGGTATGTGCCTGCTTTGAGCTGGTGTGGTGCCTGCTTTGCCATGCCATGCCTGCGGTGGAGGCGGCATCGCTTCCCAAAGCCCTACACCTTCCCAATGACTGCCTGATGACAGAAACATGCATGAGTGGGGAGGGAGCAATATTAACAACAGCAACTTTCCTCTGTTGATTTAAAACCTTGGGTTGGGTTGTTAAACAGAAAATCTAGGGTTGACAGATGACACAATGGTGCAGTCTGTACCTAGCTGTCACAGAGAGGGAGGAAACACCATTTTCTGTGTCTGCTGAAGGCACGGACGCTCAAACACTGGTGAGGCATCAGACGCATCTCCTCCAGCCGTAATGACGATTAAACTTACTAGAAATGTGGAACTTCTCTTAGTGCAAGTACCTCAGTGTCAAGTAGGCAGATATCTGTTGGGAATGGCTTTGGTGTCACTGGCTTGCTTGATAGCAGCAAGGTAGGATGACTTGTCCAACCAACTTTATCCTCCTGTTTATCATCTAATGTTAGCAAAGGTAATTTGGGCTTCATGACCACACAAAGTCACGAATATTTCTCAAGAATATTTTTTTTTCCTTTGGAAGAAGAACTTGGAAGGTTTAGGTTAGATATCTGGGGGAAGTTATTTATTGAAAAAGTGGTAAAGTGCTGGAACAGGCTGCCCAGAGAGGTGGTGGGTGCCCCAACCCTAGAGGTGTTCAAGGACAGGTTGGATGGGGCCCTGGGCAGCTTTGTCTTGGTCCAGGCTTGGAGGTTGGTGGCCCTGCCTGTGGCAGGAGGGTTGGAACTCAGTGATCCTTGGGGTCCCTTCCAACCCAGACCATTCTATGATTCTGTGATTCTGTGATTCTGTGTAACTTGAATTCATATTATTTGGGCTAAAACCGTGTGTTGGAAGAATAATGGTTTTCAGCTCAGTTGAACGACGATTTCAATCACTAGCACACAGTCACCCATCTGGTTGTGCCAGGTTGTGCTACAGACATGAGGTGGGACTGTAAAGTTGGAAAGTAAATTCCTGTTCTCACAGATAAAAATGGAGATGGAAATTGTGAGGTTTATGACTTGATAGAAAACAGACTTACAGTGCCCTGGACAAGAATTATGTCAATAAAGACACATGTCATGATAGGAATCATGAGTTAATGCTGTGCTTCTTCATTTTCTCCCATATACAACCTCTTGAAATAAAAATATTAAAAAAATAAAAATAAAAGCAATGGTTTTGTAGAAAAGCAGGTATTTTTCAGGTTGTATTTTTGTGGTCATTGAACTGACTTTGTGGTTTAGCAGTTGTGATGAAATACTTGACTTGGAGAGGAAAAGACATGCAAAGAATAGGAATTGTAGTTGCCTTTTCTGTGTTCACGGTGGGGTGTTCAATGTTTTGCATTGCCCCCAATGGTTTTTCTTGACCTCTTGGAGGGGACACCTAGGGCTGGACATTTGGATTCAGCCATATGCCCTTTCTGGGAGCCCACAAACCAGTCATTTAACAAAACTTGTACCTCTGATCCCTGTCTCTGCAGTTGGGATAATGTTACTTCTCAGGGAGTGAGGGCAATAAATCAGTAAATCTCAGATGTTCACATGTCAGAGTGATTGAAATTTTCTCTATCCCTGAAAAGAGACGGATCCAGTTTATGGATCTCTTCAGCTCGCAAGCTAAAATGTCTTTAGAGAATTTTACTGGTTATCTTTCACCTAAGAAGAGTCTAGATCGATATTTTCCAGGCAGAGGTGTGCATTTTCTCCTTTATTTACCACTTGTAATTCCTCCTTGAGAAAGAATTGAAGCCGCAGCAGTCTCTGCTTTGCCAAGACACCCTGCCATTAATCAAAAGTGGGATTATTAAAGCGCTTTTCCCTGCTAGCGAAAAAATCCACTTATAGAAATACAGTTTATAAAATACAATTTGTAACTGTCTCACCTAAACAGCATTTTTGGAGACAAACATCATTAGTGCTGGAACTGCCACACCGGTCTCTGGCAGTGGCTTAGTGCCATCCCAGCTCCAGGTAACCTCTGCAGTGCCCAGCCCTTGCCCTTCCCAGCTAGGGCAATGGGTCGAACGGGCTCAGGGGGGCCAGTGGTAGAAGGAGCTACTGGGCTCATGTCCTGGTTAGGAGGTGGTGACAAAAGGTTCAAGAAACCCTGAACACTAGACTAAGGAATAAATGATGGAGCACTGGAACAGGCTGCCCAGAGAGTTTGTGGAATCTCCTTCTCTGGAGACATTCAAGACCAGTCTGGACCCGTTCCTGTGTGATCTGATCTAGGTGATCCTGCTCAGGCAGGGGGATTGGACTAGATGATCTTTCAAGGTTCCTTCCAACTCCTGACATTCTGTGATTCTGTGAAGCAATGATAAACAGATGGATCAGCTGAAAGCCCTTCCTTTCCCTGTCCTCTTCTTTGCTTCCAAGACTGGTGAGGTCCTTAAAAGAGAATGTAACTCTGCTGCTGTCTCCCAGAGCTGACGGATGATGTGCAGTTTGGGCTTAGCCCATCAGACTGCCTTTTCTGGGGACAGAGTTGGGTGTAGGTGAGGGTTGGATGAGGCAGCATGCGTAGGGAGTGTCCATTGCAGGATAAATGCTCTTCTGGGCATGGACATAACCTTCCAGTTTCTTACAAAGGGGAAGAAAGTTTCTAAGAAAAAAAAAAGTGTGAAAAAAAGTCCTGGTGTGATTTGCTGCACTGCTTCACTCAGATTTAATAAGAGAGGGGAGGCAGTGGGTCTGTCTCACTTTCTACTTCATGCCAGGCACTGCACATGCTATCTCCTCTGCCGTGCTGCATTCGGGATCCTGTGACTGCGTGCACCTCTCAGTCCTGTCTTGCTGACCCCACACACTGCTGCCACAAATGGTTCACCACCGGGCCTCTAGCTTTCGTTCAAGGCACATGTGATATGTCATTTCCCGGAAAAGTACTCAAAATACACTTGCTTGCAATCATTTGATCCTTGATCCATAATTTCACTTCATCAGTTAATTAATCCCTTAATCAGATAATAAGGCTAATCATTCTTCCCTGGAAGATGCTCATGAGAACAGCCAAGATAAATTGCTCCCATCTGTTTTTTCATTCTTGTCTCCCACTTCTCCGTTTTTGGGCTGTGTGCTGGTATTAGCAGATCCATAACAGATCCTTGCTCATTCTAGCACCACAGCTGTTCCAGTCCAAAAATCTTCACCACCATCATCCTCCACCGCTGTTTGGGGCTTGTTGGAGAGCTGTCGCTCTGTGAGCTGGCTCTGCCTCGAGCAGCAGCCTCCTCCTGCTGAGCGAGGATAATATGCAGCTCAGGCAGCGTTACCAGCAGTTTGCCAGGTTTAAATGAAAGAAAACAAGTCCAAACACCCAACACATTAGGGGCCTTTCCTAGAAAATAGATCACCTCTGTCTGGACTGAAGATGCCTTGGAAAGCCTTAAGGCAGGGGTTGCTTTCAGCTTGCGTGAAAGTACTTCCACTCAAAGAGGCAGCTGAGGATCGGAAGACTAATGTGAACACTATTTTCTATCAGTTCCTTTTCTCATTCTTGTAATAAATGCATTGAAAATAGCCAGTTGGGTTGTTTTTTTTTCCTCACTGAACACCAAACACACCGTATGCTTGTGCCATATGCTTAGGCTTCGCTGCCCCACGCTCCTTCACAAACCCATAAATGAAGAGAAATCATCTCCAGCCATCCCCCTGTGGAAAAGCTTGATGTTTATTTGCCTTTTCAGGTCAGACTACTCTTCTGAAGTCCTTGTCATGGTCTTTAAAGTGGCAAAACACTTGGGCTGTCATTGCAAACAACCTTAGACACCTGTGAAGTGGCTCCTGCCACAGGCCAGTCTTCACAGTCTGGAAAGTCCTGTATCCTTCTCTGGTCTTCCTCTTTGCATTCCATCTTTCCCATTGCACTTCTTTCTTCTCAGTCTGTGTTCTCCTAGGCCAGGCGCTTCGCCTGGATGTGTGGCCACCTTTTCAGACTCTTCATCCCTCTCCTGGGTGCCCTCCTGGAGGCTGAACTATAAACATGCCCTCCTCATGCGGCAGTTGCTCACCAGCTTTTTTGGGGAAATGCTTGATCGGATTTTCAGGAACCCTGGAAAAATGTCCATGAAGCAACTTTACTGTGCACGTGCTGCGAATCTGAATTTTTATTTGCTGCCTGTGCGGTCTAGCTGGGCTGGGAGCAGGTGGCACCTGGCAAATTTGCTGTGTGTGTTCTGACCAGCCATGTCCGTACAGTAGGGTCCATGCAGGGAATGTGCTGATCTTATTATTCTTGTTTGCAGGTAGTGCTTTCACTATGAAGCTCTTTCCCTTTTCTTCCTTCTGCCATGCTGAGCAATCCCTGCGGCTGCTGGGCTGGACTGGACCATCTTGCCCTCAAGGACAGACAAGTTCAGTTCTGGGCCCCTCACTACAAGAAGGACATTGATGTCCTGGAGCGGGTCCAGAGAAGGGCAACCAGGTTAGGGAAGGGTCTGAAGAACAAACCTTATGAGGAGCAGGTGAGGGAGCTGGGGGTGTTTAGTGTGGAGAAGAGGAGGCTGAGGGGAGACCTTATCACTGCCTACAATTACCAGAAAGGAGGTTGCAGAGAGGTGGGTGATGGTCTCTTCTGCCAAGTGACAGGAGACAGAACAAGGGGAAATGGCCTCAAGCTGTGCCAGGGCAGGTTCAGATTAGATGTCAGAAAGAAAGTCTTCACCGAAAGAGCTGTCAGGCTGTGGCACAGGCTGCCCAGGGAGGTGGTTGAGTCCCCATCCCTGGATGTATTTAACAGACGGGTAGATGAGGTGCTCAGGCACATGGTTTAGAAGAGGACAGGTACGGTTGGACTCAGTGATCTTAACGGTCTTTTCCAACCTAGTGATTCTGTGATTCTGTGAAACCTGTCAAGGACAGGCTTCCCCTTTTTAAACCATATTGCTTCTGTAGGCTGGGCTTAGAGCCTG
The DNA here is from genome assembly GCA_013399135.1 of Heliornis fulica. Taxonomy (NCBI): domain Eukaryota; kingdom Metazoa; phylum Chordata; class Aves; order Gruiformes; family Heliornithidae; genus Heliornis; species Heliornis fulica. The sequence continues at coordinate 497,290 of VXBZ01001018.1, read as the reverse complement.
ACCTTGCACTGCCTGCTCTTTCCATGCTACTGGGAAGAGCCACAGATACATGGTGCAGATAAAAACTGTCTTTCTCTGAATTAGTGCTGTCTCTCTCCTGGCTTTGACTGTTTTTAATTGCTGGTGTCAAATCTCTCCCAAAGCAGCTGTAGATATGACAGTGAGGGCCTGGACCTCATGTAGGTCTGCAAGAGGTAGGATGTATCACACTCCATCCTCATCCGTGGCTGCTGAACACTGCCCTTCCCAGAGCTGTAGCAGGAGCCCGGATCTGGCTGTCTCCACGCAAACTGTCAGCACGATCGCCTCCTTTGATCTGCACTCAGTGCTGGATTTTATCCCAGCAGCCAACAGGCTAATTCCACAAGTTTATTCTACAAAGCTCAATTAGAGCAGCTGGCGCCAGCAGCATCCCTGCTGGCTCGGAGCCTGCAGAAGGAGAGGAAGGCTGGTGCAGTGGCTGGGGTACGAGCTTGGGAGTCCACAGGCTGAGCTGCAAATTCCCACTCTGCATCTGTCCTCCAGGCCGCCCCGTTATGCCTTCCCAGTGGGAGCTTGGCACCTCCATGCTGTACAGGGAGGGACAACATTCCTCCACCTCACTGGAGGAAAAAATACATTAGAGATACAAACTCTCATCGTGAAGGGGAACCCTGTCAGCAGAAGCAGGTCACAGCTGCTGCATCTGGGAAATGCTGCATAGATCCAGCCAGACCCACAAGGAGGAAGGGGATGGGCCCCCGGGTGACAGAGGGTGCAAGGCACACCATGCCTTCTCACCACTGAGTTAGCAGCTCGCTTTGCAGCTGCAGAAGCCTTGCTCCGTATCCTGCAGTTCTCCAGTGCCTGAGCTACATTCAGCACTGCCCTGAAAAGGATCCTGTAGTGCGTGAGCCGAACTGCAGGTGACACAGGCTTTATTTACAAGGGCCCTTGCCCAACACAGAAGCACCCAGTTATTTCTTTCAACATCGTCACTGTTACATTGACCTTTGTGAAAAATCAGAATATCTGGGGACTAAACATGCTCTGCATGTTTATGCAGCTGCTTCTGCCTGGCTGGTCCCTCCTCCAGAAAGCTTACTGTTATGCCAGCCAAGCAAAGAGGACAGGACATCAGGAGGTAGAAAGAGAGTGCAAATGATTTCTGCTAGGGAGCAGAGTCGAGCCCCATTTGTGCAAGACCGTAAGGCAGTAAGGCAGTAAGGACCCAAAAGCAGATGCTACCTATGTGTAACATGCTGATCCCACCCCTCCCAGGGACTCGCAGCGAAGTCCCTACAAAAGAGAAGAGCGGCAAGGGACACGCAGCAGTTTAGCAAGCCCATGGCTGCCATTCTCTTCCCTGCCCCTTGGTAGGTCAGAGACAGGGCTGGATGACACGCTTGGCCAGGGACAAATGTCCCTCTCAGGGTACAGGGAGTGCAGAGCCTCGGGGCTATTCTTCCCTCTCCTCCTGAGCAGATTTCAGCACCATCTGCTCTCTTCTGTCTTTGGAGAAGTCAGACGGGCGCTTTTGTCCCTTCTGGCAAAGCCATGCTGTGTACATCCCCCATCGGGTGTCAGGCACCCCGAGGCAGCTGGGAAGGATGCAGCCTCAGCCCTGCTCCAGAAAGCTCCCACTGCAGCAACACAAGGTCTTTCTCTCCTCTCCTTTTTCCTTTCGGCAGCCTGTCCCTCTGGATGAGGCACTTCCCAAGGTCAAAGTTAATTCCCAAGGTCAGGTCCAGGCTTTGTTTTGGCCTCTGCAGGAGAGGATGGGAAGGGGTTGGGGCTCAGAAAGGACCTCCCCTGCACTGCTCGCTCCCCAGAAGGGCCCACGAGCAGCACCAAGCCCTTGGGGAAGTGCAGCAAGGGCAGGAGGAGATATGGGAAGGAGCAGGCATGGGGCTTCCTGACCCAGGAACTACTCTGTGGGATTTCTCTTTTCTCTGCACACGAGGTGTCTCCCTGCTAAGCACTCCTGGATGATCCCTGGCCTGGCACCAGCTGGAGACCAGAGGAGCTGCAAAATTTAGGGGAGGAGAGGTGGGGTTCTTGCTGATGTCAGGCAACTTGCTGGAACATGCTGCCTTGAACCTCACGACCACACCAAGCTTGAGGTAAGGTCTTTGTTGTCTGCCGCCTTCTCCCAAAATTATACCTGCTCCTGGGCTGGCTGGAGCCTGTCCTGGGTGGGAGCAAGCCAAACCCCCATGTTCAGGTGCATTACAGCATCGTGTCCCCTCCAAGCTTTCCTGCTGTGAGAGGGAACGAAGGGAAGTGGGTAGTAAGGAGCCCTGTCAGACTGGCAGGGGTCTCCCACCACTCCTGCGCACCAGTGGGACAGCGGCCAAGGGTCCCACTGCTGCATCTGGTGTGGGAGCTGTGAGGTGGCCGTACAGTGCTGTGCCGTGCTCGTCCCACGGGATGGCACTGCCTGCTCAGGAACCGGCAGCCGGGCCGGCGCTCCCGGCAGGCATAAATCCAGCAAATTAAACGGTGGTGGCAGATTCTGATTGACAGGTCCCCAGAGAACAAAGTCCCTCGTTTTCTCCATCCCCGAGGGGATCAGGAGCAGCAGGAGGGGCAGCAGCAGTGAAAACCCTTTCCCAAGCGCTTTGCCCTTGCAGATCTGTTTCTGGGACTCAGCCCGTACCCGTATATCTTGACCCCTTTCTGAAGCTGCGGGTGCTGGGCCGGCCGGCTCCTTCACTGCGGACTTTTCCGCAATGTCAAGAGCCAACCGCTGCGGAGGATGCCGAGGCCGCCTCGTCCGAGCCCCCATTGCACACACCAGCCTTCTCGCCCTTGTCACTCCGTGCCTGGGGTGCAAGGCCCGGAGGTTTCGATAAAGGGCAAGCGAAATGAGGCCAGCAGGGTTTGGCGTCATTCGCGGGTTACTCCTCTCCACGGTGTAAAACTGGCACAAATGACAACACTCTGCCAGAATGGTTCTTGTCTGCGTTGGCTCTGACAGAGCCAGGTCAAAGCTGGGATTTGTAGCCTGGGAGGAGGAGGGCAGGGCGAGCACCCAGCTACCAGTCTCCTGCCTCTGCTGCTGTGTCTGTGGGAAGCAGCATGGCCCATCGGGGTCCTGGCTTCTCTGGCAGGGTCTTCACTGCAGCTCCATGTGCACTGGGTCCTCAGCACCCCTCTACCAGATGGTTGTGGATGGTTTTAGGATGGAGTATCTACCATAGACACTGGGACATCACATATGTATTTAACAGACGGGTAGATTCGGTGCTCAGGGACATGCTTCAGGAGAGGACAAGTACAGTTGGGCTTGGTGATTGTAACGGTCTTTTCCAACTTAATGATTCTGTGATTCTGTGGCACAGATCCCCAGGAAGAGGTCTTTACCCTGTTAATGCCCTTAATCTGTATAGGTCCTTGGCTACTCTTAAATTTACCCTCCCTCTGCCTCACTTGCTTTCCTCTTCTTTCTGTCTCTCCAGGGAGTTTCCAGAAGGATCTGGAGAGGGGAGGGGAGGGGAGAAGCCCCAGCAGCTGGAAGGCATCTGGGAAAGGGATCCCGAGTCAGCTGATGCCACCTCTACCCTTTAGCAGACCTCTGAGATATCCAGCTGTCCTGACCTTGGTTAGTCTTTCTCACCTAGGAGCTTTCCTCTGGTTAACAGTACCTCCTCAGAGACCCCCTTTCTCCATCAGCTTTCCTTCTCGAGCCTCTCTCCATCCTTGGCCTCAGTGCATGGCTTTTGAAAGGTGAGATACGTGGCTGTCTGCCTCCCCTGTGTCAGTCCTCACACGCAAGCAAAGCAGTAGGCTTGTGTGTCCAACACTTGGCCTCTCTCTGTAGTCATTTGGCACTAAAAATTATCTGCAGAGAAAAGTACTGGGCTGCATACCTGGGTCTTAATTTCCTCCCTCACCAAACCATTATTACTAATTACCGCTCCTAGGTGTTTAAACCATTTCAATGATGCTGTTAAATGCCCAGTGTTAATTTAATAGCCAAGTATCTGGGTTTCCCCACATGAGAAGCTCTCAGAGTGTCTCCCACAGAAGCAAAACCCAGCCAGCCCTGGCTGTGGTCCATACAAGAGAGGCAGCAGAGGCGTGGGGAGCACACATTCAACAGCAGACCCACCCATGCCAGGAGCTGGGCATTACTCAGCAGGAAACGCTCCCTCACCCCATACTGTCCCCCAAAGGGAGCCCCCTCTTCAGCCGTGGCACCACTGCCAGTGCCGGCCTGTGTCCTTGGGGCAGAGTGTGTTCTCTCGAGCCAGAGGACATTCTTTGCCAGAGCTGTCCTAGGGGGTTGCTCAGAGTGGGGCAGCACTGTCCCTGGCAGATGCCATGCCTGCCTACTGCCCATCCCTGGCCAGTGTTTGCAAGTGTCCCCTCAGGTTTGAAGGGGGGGCTGTCAGAAATCAGCCCTATGCAGGGCTGAGCACTGCTGTCCACTGGAACTTGAAATCAGGGAATGGCCATTGCCCTTAGAGAGGTCCCAGAGCTAAGGTGCAACAGACACCTGGCTGAAGGCATCAGACCAGACATTGCCTGCTGCATCTCTCCTCCTGCTGCACTGAAAAAGGCCTGCTCACTCCCCTCCCCAACTGCTGGGGCTTGGAACTGGGGCAGGGGGACTTTTCCAACCCAAGTATTTTAGCTGACCTCTCGGTCACAAGTCTCTGCATCCCTGGGATGTCAGTGACTGGGATCTGTGGAGGAGAAGACCCTGGTGCCCTGCTCAATAGGTATATCAGGAGCACTCTGGATCACACAGACAGCCCTGGGAGAGTCAAGCAAGTGGCATGGGGAGCACTGAGACCCAGGAGGGGCACAGGGTAACATTTCAGGGGCTTGTACACACCCAACTGCTAATGTGCCATGAGAAACAGGGGGAATGAGGGCTCCCACCCACACACAAGCCCTTTGCTTTCAATACTGCTCCTTTAAGACATCATTTAATATGACAGATTCGTTAGTTAATGTTTGTAAAGTGCTTTGAACATGAAAAGTGCAAATACATTAGTATTAATTATTATGGCATGGAGGCTGGCCCTGTTTGTGCAGCGTTCCCCATGCCTAATATCAGGCTGGTGCTGTTTCCCTGCCTCTCCCCCTCTGTGTCCCCATCCTGCAAAAGCCAGGAGAAAGGGACAAGCTGAGAGGAAAAGGAAGACCACCACCTGCACCCTTTGAGGAAGGAGCACATCATGGGGTCATGTACAGAGGTTGAGCCATGCAACCTCTTTTCTCCAGGCAGGGCATCACGTGGGAAATGGTGCTGCATCTCCCCAGTGCCCCACTGGTGTGGCAGGGGATGAAGGACCACACTCTTGTCCCCAGCTCTGCAGCAGGCCAGGGTTGGAAATGTGGCAGGGAGGATGGAGAAGATGCGGGGAGGGAGAGGTCTCCAGCCCATTCCACCCATGCCTGCATGGGGGCACCTGGCACTGGTGACAGCTTTAGAGCCAGGGAAAGGGATGAGGATGGGGTGAAAAGGCTTTTGGTCTGTGAGGTAGATGAGATGGGGAGGTGGTGCCATCCTAGATTGTGTGGCAGGGCTGGGAGCTCCCTGGCGTGCCCCGGATCCAGTGCCTGTCCTGCTTTACTGCCTCTCCCCTCCTCATGCCCTCCTTCNTGAGCTGGAGGGGGTTGGGCTGGAGGGGGGACTGGGGGGGCTGGAGTGGGGACCCACAGTTGCCAGCCAGGGAATCCAGATGCAGAGCTCCAGGTAGCAGGGAGGACCGTGATGCTGTGATCTCACCATGACCTATCAGTGTCTGCCATAACACCTAGAGCAGGGTGTGCCTTCACCTCACTGCCCCCCTTCACCACTGCTGAGCTATGCCCCTGGACTCACCTGCTCATTCAACTCATAGTCTCACTTACCTGACATGGGTCCAACCCTGGATATACTCAGAGGGACTTTATCACTCAAGTGGCTGTCCTTCCTGTCACCCTTCTGAGCTGGTGGTGATGTGGTCTGGGGGAGGTCCTGGTCTGCTCCAGAAAGTCATGGAAGGTCCCATGGCAAGCAGTAGCCTGGTGAAGGGATCTTGGAGTATTGGTGGCACCCCTGCTGCTGGTGCTGGGAGGGAGAGTTGAGGGGACATGCTGGGACCCCAGTCCCCTTTGTGGGGCTCTCATCTTCCTTCCCTGCTGCCACCTCACCCATTTCTGAGTCTGCATCTCTGGCTATAAGTAACCCCCTACTCTAGTCTCCGACACTGGGCATTTCTATCAGTCAGCCACCACCATCCCAGCTACTGAGGAGATTGCCAGAACTGCCACGAGTGCCTGAACAAAACCCCAAACCCATGTAAGGCCCATTTTCTTTTCTCTTTCAGGGCCCTTGAGCCTGAGCTCTGAGATCACCATCAGTTCTTGGCAGCCACAAGAGCTACTGCCTCTGGGTGAGAGTTGGGGCATCACCCCAGGAGGAATGGGACAGGCGGGGTGATGCTGGGGGCTAAAAGGGGGCTGGAGCAGATGTTTTGGAGGGCAGCAGGGAAAGCCCACACATGTGACTTGAGTTTACCTGCACTTACTTCAAAAATGATTGTGTCAAAGTCCTCTCCTCTTGCCATGTCCTTCCTCCTTGTACCTCAAAGACTTGCTTAAGCAGAGCGTTTGAAGCAAGACCGTCCACTGAATCACCAGAGGACAACACTGTCCACCATAGTTGATTATCTTGATGGATTTCCAGATACTCCTCTGTCACAGCAGGACAATGAAACCTCTCCCCAGTAAATCCACATAAACGAGGACCAAGTTATAAAAAAAAAATCTTTATTTCATGTACCAGGAATTTTTTTTTGTCATTTTCTCTTTTTAAAATTTTTTTCTTTTTAACAGTCTGAAAAAAACCACAAAATAAAGAAAATGGAGGTTTGTTTCTTGTACTTGTTTGAGCTGGACATGAGCAACATCCTCAGAAAAAATCTTTCTCCGCCAGCCCTTGCTCCCATTCTCCCCTACCTGCCTGGCCCCAGGGGTGCGCTTTTCCCTGTGAATGCTCCTCAGCTCCACATCGCATTGGTTGGCTGGGGATGAAGCCCCCAACGCCCCCCTCCCTCTATGCTGGGGTCCAGGAAACCGACCTTAACATATCCCTTGGGGGGCAAGGGCATGGGGGGTGGTGGGGGTTCCCTGTGAATCGTTTTTAAAGGGTTGGGGAGGTCATAGGAGGAGATTTTAGAGGGGGCAGGGGGGGTGAGGAGGGTGATATCTGGACACCCAGTCGAGCTGCTCACATCTTCTTGCCCTGCGATGTCGGATTTGGGGAT
>VXBZ01001018.1:434299-487938 GCA_013399135.1 Heliornis fulica | reverse complement strand
TGGTTGCCTTCAGCGGGTCCCTGGTCAGGGTGTACATCGAGATCTCTGTTGATGGGAGGGTGTTGAACCCTTTGATCCCGACGGGAGAGGCATCCCTGGAGTGTGAAGGCTCAGTGGAGCGGGAGCTGGAGCGGCTGCGTCTCTGATAGCGGTACCGATAGCTGGGGATGCGGGTGATGGCGGAGGACTGGAGGTAGTCCGTGGCACGAGCATTCGCGCGCAGCTGTTTGTGCCGGTCTATGAACATGTGAACAGCCAGCACTCCCACCATCTCGGCTATAATGAAGGACAGGGCCCCAAAGTAGAAGGACCAGCCGTAGGAGTAGCTGTTCTTCTTGGAGTCACTCTTGGAGGGGTCTCCAGCGTTGGCTGATATGTATACGATGATGCCAATTATATTACTCAGACCTGCCAGTTGCCCGTCGGGGAAGAGAGAGGGAGATGTCAGGAGAGTCACACATGGCAGTGGTGGGGACTGTGGAGATGAGTCCCTGCCCTCAGGAGTAGAAGCAGGGGGACCCACACCCACCCATCCCTCCCGTGGGCAGCTTTCCCTTGGAAATCTGGGCAAGACCCTGTGTGCCTGGACTGCACTCCTGGCTGGTCCCTGAGAGACGCTGGAAACTCTCTGCCTCCAGCAGTCCCCAAGCAGCAGGAAAGCAGCTGCTGGGTGCTGCTGCCAGGTGAGCAGGCAGGTGGAGAAGCATCCTTGGGAGTCTGCTTTCACCCCGAGGAAGGCTCATCAAGGCTGGGAAACACATGCACTACCATCTAGGCAACTATGTCTCTGCAGGAAGCCCCAGCTGGACATACACACCCACCCACCCCCACTGCCCCAAGCCCATCTTCAGGGCATCAGGCCCTGTGTATCCCTTTACCTGCAGACACGAAGAAGATGCCGGCACTAAGGATGATGTTGTGTCGGGTTTTGTAGAACTCGCTGGCTGCAATGCAGAGTCCACCCATGAAAAGCAGAATCACACTCAGGATCGGGAAGATACTAGAGGCTCTAACAGCCCCTGTGGAGGAGAGAGGGAGAGGGGCAGAAAGAACAGCGCCAGTGTGAGAGAGAGGAAAACAGGGCATGGAAACAGCAACAGGGCAACAACGGGGACACGCGAACACGTTTTGTGGGTGGGAACAAAGGGGAGAGAGAGACAGAGGGACACGTGCAGGGGGGAGTAATTCAAGAAGGAATAAAGGTGTTGGGAGACGGAGAGAGGGAGAGAGAAACAAAGTGTGTCAGAAAAAGAGTGGTCCAAAGCAGCTGCCCTGTGCCCTGGCCATTGATGTGGCTACGAAGCCGGTGGCCTGTGCAGGGGGGTGGAGTGGGCTGCAGGGCCAGTGTCTGAGCTGGGAACCTGCCTGTGCTGCCTGTCCCTGCTCTGCTGTCTTTTCCTCAGCTTTTGGGGGGACTGTGGGCTGAAGGGGGAGCCCCGGCACCATCCAGCTTCTACTGCGGTGCACTGCCGCTCGATCCTGCTCTTCAAAGAGCAGCAACCTAAATGCTTCCCGCGGAGCTGCTCAATCTCGAATCCTCCCGAAAGGGCACAAGCATCTCAAGGAGAGATTCTATTTATTTATTTATTTATTTTCAGAGCTGGGGAAGAACTAAGGAGTTCCTGGTGCTGTGCAGAGCCCTGCGGCTGCATGGGGATGGAGAAGTGAATGTCCCAGCCCCATGTGTCGAAAAGGAGGGCTTATTGTAGTGATTAAATGCCTGGGCTCTTTTCAGAGGGCAGTGATGGGTTCGGATGTGCCAGCTCCCACACACGCACACGCTCCATCAGTCGATACGGAAGAGCTCAGCCAGCAGAGGGCAACAGCATAGACGCACATATGTGCTCATACGCGCATGCAAAACATACCCCAAAGCTTCGGGGCAGGGGGTCTCTCTCGTATTCATGCAGTGAAAGGCCAGAACCATGTATGCTCATACCCGTGCACATATGCACACACACACACACACTGCTTGTGGGCTGCTCAGTGGATACCAGTGGTCTGTCTCAGTTTGTGTTGCCAATATTCTTATTTTTTTTTAACCAGGACGGCCTCCTCTCTTCCATTCCCAAGGAAAAATAAGCTGTTAAAGTGTGAAATGAAGCCTTGCTTGATAAAGAAATGTATCAGATAGCCTGGTGCAGTTCTGCTTGTGGAACAAAGATCTGGAAGAGCATGAAACATAATCCTTCCTTGCCTGCAAGAATGAACCCCACTAAAACAAGCACAGGTCTTTTTCCTCAGTGGGCAGAGACCTTGCTTCAAAGACCCTGCTGGCATTGGGATCATAGAATCATAGAATATCCTGAGCTGGAAGGGACCCATAAGGATCATCAAGTCCAACTCCTGGCTCCACACAGGACCGGCCAAGTCAGAGCATCCTACTCAGCACAAGCAACCAGTTCTTTGAGGGGAGCCCTAGCCCACTGCCTGTGCATGAAGAATGCAAAAGGCATGGAGAAACCTCTCTTGCTTGCTTTCCAGTTCTGCCTGTCTGTGTTTCAGGGAACAGGATAGTGATAAAAACCATCTTAGTAGCTTCTGGAAAGCAAGGTGGGATTTGACAATGTGAAGCTTAAGTGGCAGTAAGCAAACATCAAGCAGACACCCGCTGTTCAGAGGGTTTCTAGAGAGATGCTTGGTCAGTCCCACAGCCTGGCCCTGACCACATAATTTTATATGGGTCTTAATTCTGAAATTCACATCAGTTGGGAGAACATAAAGTTGCTGGCTGACACGGGAGATGTGGGCCTTGTGTGATGGGCAAGACAGCATCACTCAGCTTCTGCTTTTGCCCCTCAGGAGGACTATGACCACAAGAGAGGGGCAAAATCTCATCCAGCCTTCCTGGGTCCAATGTCTTTGGTCAAAAGAGAAGGGGACTCCTGAGGTGTTCAGATGCTCCCTTGTTTCATCTGTCTATTCTCTAACTCAGGTGCAGAGAAACACGGGGATGCTTTCTGCTTCCTCTCTGACAGCAGGCATCTGGTTTCAAAAAGCCTAAGGCACCTTATGAGGACAGTTGGCAGAAAAAAAGTCCAAACCCTTCTAGCAAGGCTACGGACACTTCTCCACAATCCTCCAGGTCCCTGAAAGAGGGAATCGCCTAGCCTGATACTAATAAACAACTTCTTCCTAGCTGTTCTTGCCAGAACCTCCAGGCATTGCCCATGCAAAGCACCCAGGGACTCTGGTTTGGCAGAAGTCCTGGGAAGAAGCTGTTCAGTGGGGTCCCTCTCCAGTCAGGTCTAAGCCAGCAGAAATCTCACTTCCCTCAGGAGTGACCCATGTAGTCCTTTATTGACTTGCCAAATCCTTCTTTGAACCTGGTCGTTTCTTAAAAAGGGCTCTACCCTGGGAACACTGTCAGACCCTGACACTGGGCCAATTTTTGTCTTAAGATCTTGTTCCCTCTGAGGGAACAGACTCATCCTTCTTGAGATGTTTGCCCCCTTCCCTCAGCTCTTCATCAGCACAGCTGATGCTGCCAGCAGCTTCCTTCATCCCAAAGAACTCTGCAAGAACTGATTGGTCCTCAGAGACAGCCTGCACAGTCGCTGTTCAAAACCAGATCAAACCCCAGTATTCAGCTCTGCGGTTCAGGGGCCATGCAGCGATTCTGAGACTGATGCTGCAGAAAGGCAACTGAAAGAAGCAATTTCCCTGTGTTATTTACAATTTACAGTGGATGAAGAACTTTGGTTTGAGAAACCAAAGAGGAAGCAGCATAAGATCTGCCTCTTTTCACACACAAATGAGCCTCACAGAGTCTAAATTATCTCTCTCATCCCTGCTGCAGGGCTGGGTCTCCACATCTGGCTTGGAGCATGCCTGGATAACAAGGAGCTATTCTGAAAGCCTCCGGCCTTTGGAGACCTATGATGCTTAACCTTGGGAGGTCAAAAGCTCTTATCTCAGATTTCTGAAGGGAGAAGATCTCTTCTCATGATGTCAAAAGGCATTTGGCTTGTGGAGGGAGGGCAGGATAGAAGGTGGGGACCTAAGAGGAGTGATCCCTGTTCAGCTGTGCTAAAGAAAGAGCAAGCTCCTGCCTCTGGAGAAGGTGGAAATGCTGACTTGTGATTAAAGAGGGCAACACATGATGTTGGCCAGGTTACCTTCCTTATCCTCATGCAAAAAGCAGTGTCCCAGGCTGGACTCAGAGCTCAGCTTAGGTTTCCTTACAGAGAAGGAGGGGTACAGCACCTTTCCCATAGGCTGAGGGTGAGCACCTGGTCTTTTCTTCAAAGGACTCTGACTGTCCTTGTTCCTGCTTCCCGTTCCCATCACTAAACCCAGCACAGATAAGAACTGCAGCCTCTGCAGTGGTGTTTTGGGAAGGGTCAAGGCAGACATAGGTGCTCCTCAGACAAAATCCAACTGATTTCTTAAATCTGATGCAACTGGTGTTACAGGTAAGGAAATAAAAACTTCTGCTTTTGGAGGACACATACACACACTCACACACACTCACACCGCTCCAGCTAGCCCAGTCCTGACCTTATGCCCACTCAGCTGCTCTCCAATGCATTTGAATTAACACAATGTATCCATATTGTAATTAATTGCCGTTAACAATAAATGCCACAAGTTGTTACTATGAGTTTGAAACTTGCACTGTCTCATGGGCCCCAGGGAGGTGAGAGTGGGTTTTGGGAGGTGGCGACATTCTGGGGTCGCCTCCTCTGACCCACTGAGCCTCATATGTCCCAGCATCTTCACCACCCTACCTTCAGAAAGCAAAAGGCATCCAATGCTATCACCTACAAGCCATTGCAAAGAGAAGAGCCTGCGGACTTACGGAGGAAATATTCTGCTGTATCGGCTTCATAATCTGCATCCTCAGGGAAGTGATCGATTTGCTTACACAGACCTTTAAAATTCCCTAGGGAACAAGAGGAAAAAAAAAAGAACAAATGAGAACACCAGAACCTGCCTTGCAGGAACAGCTGCCCTCTGTGTTGCCCTTTGTGCCCACCCTGCCTTCCAGGCAGCACGCCCATTCACGTATGGATGCCCATTAAAATGCCTTGGTACTCTCCTCACATACTTGCACATGTGTCTCCCTCTTGCACACATATTTATTTATTATTTGCACATGAAACATGGAATTTGCCTTCTGGATCCAGCCTGACGCCCACCTGGCCACAGTGCCCCTCTCACTAAACAGTGGAGAGCACCAGAGGCTTTGGCTGTCAAGTATGACTCCTGCGCAGAAGGACAGGGGAGCAGTGCCAGCCTCCGAGGGGTGGGATGGGGAGAGGAGCCAGGGTCTGTGTGCAGCTGGGAAGAGTGAGGGACAGGGGCCCTTCCCTCAGCACCGACCAGCACAACTGTGGGTGTTTGTCTTCTGCCTGGCGTGGCCTTGGTGGATCTCAGGAGTGCTGTATATGGCAGGGTGACCAGGTTTGGGTGGAAAAGATTTTTCCTCTCAGCTTTGAATTTGCTGCCTATTCATTTCATGGGCAGGATGAGTCCCGTTGTTGTGGTGTGGTAGGAGAAGAACTAAAGCTCCTAATCTACTTTCTTTGTAAGACTGCTTGCTTTTGCATACCTGTGTCGGGCCTCCTCTTGTGTCTTCTCACAGATTAATGCTACAAGGAGCTTGGTGCAAGTGTCTGTATGCAGCACAGCAGCAAAACGTCCTTTGCATTGGGGGAGAAAAATCCTCTGCCATAAGTGAGGGAAGCTGGACTGGTCACCCTCAGTTTTGTCAGGCTGGTTTACGTACAGGGCCTTCTGCTAGCTTTAGTCACAGGGAACCCTTGCTCACATGCTCCATCATGTAGACCAGCATCCCAGAAGGAGGCCAGCATTATCTTCCCAGGTTTTTGTCATCTAGGATGCCTACCAGGCTCTCTTTTTGTAATTCATGTCCCTCACCTCTTGTAATCAGAAATACCTCTCCAGAGAGGTAATCCTCAAGCCATGTCATCATCATGACCACTGGTTCACTAGTATCTCAATGGATCAGGTTGTTCATGCTTAAGGGTGGCCACTTGGAAGACAATTTCATTATACCTCCTGGGGTTCCCCCAAACTTTTTGTCTTGCTTTGCCTTATATTTGCCTCTGGACTCTTGAACTGGATAGGCATTAACACAGAACGGATGGACTGTCCGGGAGGAAGGAACGCAGTGTCCACATGAGGTGCATGGATGGGCATGGTGATTCCATGGGTCCTCTCACCAGAGGTCAGCCACTAAAGTGGCTCAGGCTGACTGATCCCTCAGCAGAAGAGTTTGGAGATGGAGTCTGGAAAGTGACAAATGCTGTGCCAACATGGGAAAGCTGCCTGTCACCTTGGCCCTGAACCCAACCTCTAGACCAGCTGGGTATGCAGGGTAAGGGACAATGAAGCCACCAGACTCATTATAGATACCTCTGAGAGGGTTTACTTGTGAGGAACCCAGAACTCTTCCAGGCCAACCCTACACAGGCTGAGACTTGCAGGGACCTTGTCAGGTCCAAGAGTCATGTCTTAGAAGGTTTATACCAGATGAATTCTAGTGATCTTTCAGGTATATGGGAATAGCCTGAAGAATCACCGAGGTCAAACGTTCCCCCCTGAGTTTCATCTGAAGGCCAAGCGTTGCTGAAGCATGGTTTGGAATGTTTTGGGAGGCAGTGCTGAGCAAATAGCTGTAGTTATGCAGGTAGGTGGGCTCCTCTAGGTCAGTCCCCAAGCTTGGCTACTTCTGCATTCAGTCAGCTTGTGTCTGATGCTTCCGAGATACTTATTGCCTTTAAGTACTAGTTCAAAGAGCTTCCATGAAGAGGCTGGAGACAGCAGAGAGGAGCGTGTGTGCATGTAAGAGGTAAGTAATAGGAGAATAAAGTAGGAACAAAGCCTCTCCATGTACCTCTGAAGTGTTATTAAGTGTTATTTCCACATTGAAACTGTGGATTATGAAAGGAGATTGTTAATCACCCATTCCAAATCCCTTTAGCTCGTCCAGGAAGTGTCTGCTTCTCAGCCATGGCTCTTCTGGAAGGAAAGGGTCATAGAGAAGAAAATTCCCATGCCACACTCCTACCTTGTACTTTCTCATTAAAAAACCTGTGAGGAAGGCAGATATAGCACAAAGGAAGTCCTTTCCCTTGCTTGCCCTGACTGCCTGTGTCCACCTGCCCATGGCAGTGAGCAACCCTAGTTCTTTGGCTATGGTCACTGCCGTACAGTGCATGTGAACCCTGCCACTCTCCGAGGCACCGGGAAAGTCTGCAGCCTCAGATTTCAGCTCCTTGCCCAGCACACCCTGAACACTGAGTGCCTTTTGCCCACACACACTGAGGGAGCAGGCAGAACTTGCGTGACCTCCCTGGCATGGATCACAGTGTGCAGCCAAAGCCCTGCACTTGAAATCAGTCAGGGAGGGAAAAGGCATTGCATCTTGGAAACCCTCTCCCTCTGTGCCATCCTTTCCCTGATTCCTCTCTTCTCCCTCTCCCCCGCTCTATTTCATGCTGTATTTGAGCCTAATGAATTCCGATGTGAAGATTCAAGCTGCTTGGGAAAGATGCTGCCTCCTGTGCAGAGGGTCTTTTGTAAGGACTGATATGGGATAACTGGTTAGAGGTTCAGTTGCTTAGGCAGGGTAAGGGGTCACACAGCCTCTTTGAAAACCTGCTCCTGGGGCCGAGTGTCCAAAAGGCCTTGCTGATCTGGCTGAGCAGGGTGCTTGGCTTTTATGGTGTCCGGCTTGCTTAAAATGTCATGGGATCGATGAGCTGCCCATCACCGCAGGCTGATCCTTCTTCCTGGCTCATCCCTGCCTGGTTCATGAGGGCAGAGTGGGCAGCATTGATCCCACTTTAGCCCCTGCTTTGTCTGTGCTCAGCACAGAGCAGCATGACTCTGGATGCTGACTATTTGCCTATGCTACCACACCCTCTCCTCCACCACCTCCTAGCTCCTCTGGGCTATGGATGGGGAAAGGATGCAGAATTTAGGTCATTAATGCTCTAACTGGGAATATAAAAGAACAAGATTCATCTTTTGCTCCGCCACAGGCATGCTGTTAAAGCCACTTCTTCTCTCTGCCTTAGAGTCCCACCCTGTAAAACAGGGGTGACAGCACGGAGATGTGTTAAAGAGGGCACGGTGTGGGTGCGCTGCTGCCAGTGGCTGTTCAAGTGCTCGGCGTAGGTGAGTGATGGATGGTGGCGGTTCAGAAACCTGCTCCTTGAGGGGAAGACCTCGATGTCACTTCTTGTGCCAAGGTCACTCAGCAATTCTCTGATGGACATCTGTGGCCTGCTGAGATGGTGCAGCAGCCTTCTTGGCACCTGCGCTGGTAGAATTGCTGCGGCCACAAGCGGGGAGGGGGATGGAGCAGCTCAGCAGCGCTGCCGAGGTCTGACACAACAGCCTTTTCCTGTGCTGCACGTGTGGTTTATGGAGCCAGGGAGGGAAGAGCCATGTGCCACCCTGTAGCTAATGCTCCTGAATGCCTGAGCAAGAGCAAATCGTTATTTGGGAGGGTGTGTAAGGATCTGAGAGCCCCTTAAAGCGGTAAGAGCAATGTCTCCTCTGTAGTTGGGTCCCCATGCCCTTCCCATTCTTCCTGACTTGAGCTGTTTCATGCTGCGAACCTTGAAACCAGCAGGTGTTGAGCTCTCTGTCTTCTCCTGCACGCCTCGCTGAGAAACTTAAGCCACGCACTTCCACCCCTTCCCTGCAGCTCTCCCAGCACAGTCTGGGCTCTCCCCTCATCTTCTTTTTTTTTGTGCTCACCCACCTGATCTTCCTCCTGTTTCTCAGTCTCTCTCATTCATCACAGCCACCTCCCTCTCCCCAGTGTGGGCTTCCTTCGAGCAGCCTGCTTTGGGATGTGCAGGCTGCAAAGGAGGCAGGGAGAAGCTCTGACTTGTCTCTCGACAGAAAGTCTGGGGATGCCCGTGTCCATGGAAAATCACAGAGCAGCCCCCAAGCCCCCAGGATATTACTGGGAGTCCTTAGAGGAGATCTCCACCCTTTGCTCATCACGTGCCCAAACTGTGGGGACTGCAGTCTGGGGGAGCTAGGACTCTAGCAACCTTTCCCTGTCCTCCCCAGGCCCGGACCTGGACAGGCATGGCCCAGCTGGTTGCCTTAAGATCAGAGATAAGCCTCCATACTGCCAAGAGGGACCGAATGTCTACGATTCGTGAAAATCAACGTTAACGGCTCAAAGAGACCTCCTCCAATGCGTCCAGGTCATCCTTTTGGTACATGATGTCTCTCCAGGACAGCTGGCAGCCGTCAGGTCTGCTGTAGCAAGAGTCAGACCAAGTTACCCCCGATGAGAACCTGGCTCGGTATTGCCAGTGATAGGGTTTATTTTTGTGTCACTTTGTGCAGCCCTGTCTCTTTCAGAAGTCTCGCTTGCCTGCAGTGTGCAATCCATTGCAAAATAGTTAAGTTCCAAATAATGAAAAGCTACTCCCTTCCTGCAGGGTAGGAACACTTTTAAATGGTCAGGACTGTACATCTGAAAACTGGGAGCCAGAGGCAGAGGAAAAGACATCCAAAAGGAGAGATGCAGACAAAGAGGGATGAGAACAGAAAGACCTGTTTTCCCAGAATGATTTGTGGTATTTCCATTTATGGAAAAAAGCAATCCACTGAAAGCTTTCCTTCAGTCTCACTCTCTAATTTAGCAGAGGTTTTGGCTTGATGGCTTCTAGAGAAATAAATAAAGGGGGCTGGATATAGCTGTTGTCTCTAAAAGCTTGGAAAGATGGCTTGGTGTTGGCCAAGGGTTCAGTACCTCTTTCTGTCACATGCTCCCTGTAGCATTTTAGGTAAGTCGCTTAACCCACCTCTTCTTTCACTCAAAGTGGGAATAATGGTATTTCCCTGCCTCCGGGAAATGCCCTGAGGATATTTATACTAAAAAAAAATTAATGTGACCAGGCACTGGACTGTGACCATCTCCCAGATAAATCACAGAATCACAGAATGACAGGGGTTGTAAGGGACCTCAAAAGACCATCTAGTCAACCCCCCTGTCCAAGCAGGATAATCTAGATTAAATCACACAGGAATGTGTCCAGATTGGTCTTGAATGTCTCCAGAGAAGGAGCCTCCACAACCTCTCTGGGCAGCCTGTCCCAGTGCTCTGCCACCCTCACAGTGAAAGAGTTTCTCCTTATGTTCACATGGAATTTCCTATGCTCCAGTTTGGAACCATTGCCCCTTGTCCTATCACTGTCCAGAAGGTTGCGCATACGTGAAAGCTCTCCCAAATTGACCTTTGTGATTCCTGCCTTAGTGGTAATCTTTGTTGCAGAGTAAACTAATATTTACTATCTACCCATGACAGAAATGCAAGAAATGGTTCATGAAGGGTGGGTAGTCAGACACAAACATAAACACTTCTTTCTGCTTCAGGATCCCATTTCTGAGTGGAGTCTGCTTGGTACTAGGTGGTAAAGTGGGGCTCACATCCAGCCTCTGGTCTGGGAAGACAAATCCACAGCTACGTGGCAAACTGTTCATGTGTCTTTCTTAAACGTATTGGCAAAGAGCTTCCAACCCAGGACAGCAGGTCTGCCATCCCTGTCAAAAAATGACACTAGTGACATGGAGTTTTTAATGCCCAACCTGACATGACTTCAAGAGAAAGTGAGATTTCATGAAGCAGTAAGGGAAGCACAGGAAAAGCCCTTCAAAGGCATTTTGATAGCTCTCCATCCTTCCAAGAATGAAGCACTTGAGAGAACTCCTCATTTTGTGGGATTTGGAGCTGAAGCTCACAGTGGCAGGGAACACACAAAGCACTCACAGGCATCTGTGTTTGCCCCCCTGTGCTGATGTGCCAGAAGAAAGGCTGGCTTTTCGAAAGCACTCATTATCTCTCCCAGAGAATCTCTCCATAGATAGCACCTTACAAAAATTAGGCCATCTTTTCTCATGCCTCGTTATGTATTTAAAGGCCAGTGTTACAGGGCATAGGGTTATACAGCAAATGTAGCCACTGTGACACAAGGCATGGTTATTGTGGGGTGCTGCAGCAGGTGCTGCTCTAGCAGTTCTTACCCTGCACAGTGGCACTGGGTTATCTGAAGACCAAGTAGTCCACAGCTCTCTTTCAGGACAGAGGAACTTTTCACAGAATCACAAAATCACTTGGGTGACCTTTAAGATCATTGAGTCCAAACACAGCCTAACCCTGCCTAGTCCACCTCTAGATCATGTCCTTCAGCACATCATCCATTCGCCTTTTAAATCCCTCCAGGGATGGTGACTCCACCACTTCCCTGGGCAGCCCCTTCCAACGCCTGACATATCTGTTAGTAAAGGAATTCTTCCTGATGTCCAACCTAAATCTCCCCTGGTGCAGTTTACAACCATTTCCTCTTGTCCTATCGCTTGTTATCCACTTGCTCACTACCAGGTAAAGCTCAGTGGGGCAGCAGATGCCATCTGTGGGGGTGAGCCTGGGACAACATCAGAGATCCTGGGAACAAAGGACCACCTTCCTGTCCAAATGCAATGCACCTGCTTTGATCTGGTCTTCTCCGGCACAAACATGCAGCAGTGCATATGTTAAAAAAAAAACAACAACCCAAAAACAAAAACCCAAACCAAAACCCTAGCAACATAACCAGTATGTTGCATACATAATTCTCTCCCTGGGGAGATGGGGAGAGGATAAAAGAACAAACCACATGTGACTGATATCAAGCCCCATCACTTAATGTGCCACTGGAAATCATTCAGATATCGTGTCGAAGAAGCCTGTAAAAAAACTGATGTAAAATAGAAATTATCTTACAGTTATGAAAGAATATCCCCCCTGTGTACAAGGTAGAACCATTATACCAGCTCTCCTCACCTTCTTATTAATAATCATGTTTATTACAGCTGTTGCCAGGGATGATAAAGGGAATTTACTGCAATAACAATGGTACAAACACTGCCTCACACACCATCGCTGCCTCAAGAGCACGAGGGAAGGGGTATATCTTAGCACATTAGCAATTACCTGCAGCAGTAAAATGGTCTGACAATTCCAATGCTGAAGAGATGAGTTTGGTCAGGAGGTAGTTAATAAATACAAAAAGAAATGCAGGCAGAGATGGGCAGGGGAGGAAAAAACTGGGAAAAGACAGTTCAGGGTAGCACTGAGGAGGAAGAGATGACAAGGTGGTGCAAGGAGAGGGTACAGTGAACGGCCACTGTGCCCCAGCAGAGAGAAGTCCCATCCGCACCAATATGAGGCTCCGGTTCTGCCTTTTCAGCTGTTACTCCTCGCTTTCTCTCTGCAGTCCTCCCTGAGAGTCACCCAGTGAGGGAGAGGGGACCAGTGACAGAAGACACCATGTGTGTCACTGGAGGTGGCTTGGAACCCCCGGGTAGAGCCTCGTGGGTGGGGGAGCGCAGAAGAGCCCGTCAGGTCCTGGCGTTGCCCTAGTGGTCCCCTGCAGCGCTCCGCCTGCCTGGCGCAGCAGCTGCGGCGAGCGGGGATCGCGCTGCACTACGGCCGGACCCTGCGCCTGCTCTCAGCCTTGAATCGCTTCGCATTTTTCCTTGGAGGCTGCAGCGTCTTCACCTTCCCACCCCTCTCCGTGATGCTGCTGCATGCCGCTAAGTAGCCGATAGACTGTGCCTCAGAGCCGGCTATAGCTCTTCCCTGTACGTGGGTGGAGATGCAGCGGTAGCAAAACCTATTATTAAGATTATATGAAGGTTTCCATTTATAAACACCCTCTTCTAACAGGGTTGTAACTTTCAAAAATATCCTCGCTGTGGCTTGAAATTTCCCATGCTTTGTCACGGGCAGAGAGTGAGATTGGCTGGGAATACCGGGCAAAGGCTCTGGAATGTGTTTTGGTGCAAACACAAATCCGGCACGTTTGAGCTCTACAAGCTGAAATGTTGCGGGTGGCTGGTTTTCAGGGACTGCTAGACATCTGTCCAAGTTACAGATGAAAAACCTCAACACAGCAGTATTATAAATCATTAAAAAAATAATTATCCTTTTTGAATACATCCAGTACAAACATATTCCCCAGTAAAAAACTGCCTCTAATTTCTAGGCTTTTCCAGTATCAAACCTGAGCTGAATTTCTTCTGAAATTAGCACTAAAAGCAGAAATGTATTAGGCTCATCTAAATCATCTGAAGCTGTGCGTAACTTTGCTCCTCCCAATGCTGTATTTCTTGTATTTCCCTGCTGTGCTGTCATTTTGGAATTGAAAATAGTTTTATGCATGCATATATAATAAAGGCATGTTATAAGTTCATGTATATGTGTTCAAGGAAGAGTGAGTGCTTGGAGCCAGGTTGGATGAGGCTTTGGGCAACCTGGTCTAGTGGAGAGTGTCCCTGCCCATGGCAGGGGGTTGGAACTAGATGATTTTTGAGGTCCTTTACAACCCAAACCAGTGTGTGATTCTGTGATACATGTCAATGAAATAATTTGGGTTTTTTCTGACTGATATTTTTCTCTGTAATTCAGCAGATGTGTAAAGCATTGGCAGTATCTCCGATTCCTCAGTAGAGAGAGATTAGAAACTATTTCTATAATTGTTAGGTAGGAAATGGGTAGGAAAAACATAGGAACGTTCTGGCACATGAGCCCTGTTGTTTTCAAGGTGTATCAGCTCAGTCAGTAAATGCTATTGCCTTTGCCTTGCAAGGAGAGGCAGAACAGGTCTTTAAATTCGCTGGGAACCAGAAAAAATAATTGAGACAAGTGCTTGTAAATGGCTGTGTTCAGATTTTGTAGCATGTGTTTGGGTTTAAACTCCAGGAGCACAACTGGTGTGTTGGAGCTGCTGAGGTGGAGGATGGAAAACTGAAGGCAGAAGTTGATCAGAACATGGAGAGAAGACCAAGCAAAGCAGAAAGGGCAAGTGAAAGAAATCAAGTTATTACAGAAGATTTAAAAAAAAATCTGGCAATTTGTAGCAAGAACATTTGTGTGTGTGTGTAACGAGTCAAATGTGACACTACAACTGTGAGTCGAGTGACAGGAAGGGTGATGCAATTATCTGCAGTGAGAGAGAAATGATGTGCATAAGGTGTGGGAGGAGAAGAGATGCTCCATAGCTACCACAGGCAATCCCAATCCACGGCTGCACATCCAGGTGTCAGAGGAAGGGAGACACTAATGTATGCTGGAAGGGAATGGGGGGGATGGTATGAAGGGACTTTTTAAGAGCTGTTGCTTCTCTTTTCTGGTTTGGTTGTTTTGGGGGTTGGTTTTTTTTTGCTTGTGGTTTTTGCCTTTTTTTCTTTCCTCCTGTTACAGCAACAATATTGTAACTAGGACAGGTTTTGCATATAGGGTTACAACATCAAACTCTCAGAAATCAGAACATGTAAACAACATCCTAGCCGGATGAGGACATAGGGACTGAACCATCTCAAACTTGAACTCAAAGACTCAGAGTCTCTCTCCAGAAGTATGCAGAGGAAATTCATGAGCCAGAAAATGAATTATTCAGCTCATTCTGTTGGGTTGCATTTTTCTCCTCAGACAGAACTGTGCTGCTGTACTGTGAGCATGCATGACAGGACAGAGCACGCTCGCCTAGTAGAGCAGGTCATGTTTTGGGTCAGCAGTAAGGTGATTGGAAGTTACCATGCACAGGCACGGACTTACCAGGCAAGAAAAGAGGGGAAACCAGCTATCCGTATGCTGTGAAAAGTGTGCTGTGCACCTGGGACACAGCCCTGAGCTGTACAGCACCTTGCTTCAGATGTGGTCTGAGCCACTACCCCTGTGGGAATACAGACTTGGCTAGTCCCAAACTCCAAATCTTGAACCTTGCTATTGTAATGCTGTGTTCATGAAGCTTTTTGAATGCAATTTCTTTAGTCATTTTTAAATTATGAAGGAGGAGAAAAGGCAATTCAAATCTTTCATCTCCAACTCCACACAGCATTTGTCTCTGATATATCCAGCTGGATCTATAGGGAGAGGCTGTCCTCAGTTAAACTGGTGTAAATCTAGTGTGACTCTGAGCTGCTCCTTCAGCAGATGTGGTCACAACCAAGAGAGGAATTAGGCTCGCAGCTGGTAATTAGCTTATGAAGTATGTGGTATGCTTTAGGGTCCTTCAGGATGCAAAACACTATATAAAAATTATTAGTAGTTATTAATAATAAAAATACCCAAGAACCCCAGGGAAATAATCCAAAGAATGGAGCGAGTCAACGACAGAGGCAGTTTTCAATCCATCCTCCCTCTTCTGCACCACTTAAGCTCTCCTCCCCCTTTTCCTCCAAGGCTCAGACACATGGAGGAAGGGAGAGATCCCCATCACATGCATTTAGCAATTTGGCAGTCTCAGCAAGTCTCCTGTGTTCTCCCACACAACATCATCAGCCTGCAGTAGGAATTGTCAAATCTGTAACATAAATGACAGCCAGCAGAAGAAATTTTGGGGAACATCAGGGCATGGGAATTCCTCAGCTTGCTTCCCATGGGAAGAATTCAACCCTATCCCAGTGGTCCTCCGGGCCCTCCATCTCATTGCCCTCCCTTCCCCTGTGAATAAGACTGGGCAGGTAGGCACGGCTTGCTTTCTTTAAAGGTCTCCATCTGAGAGCTGGGGATCCAGATGTGGTCGCCTGCATTGAGTCCACTGGGGATGTACAACCTGTTTTGGCTATTCCAGCCCAGCAGATGAGTGTGAAGTTTATTTTATCTGAGGAAATAGAACAAGGGAAGGGATGGGCTTTCTCTAGCACTTTTTATACCCCAGGGAACCCAAAGCCCTTCATGCAACACTGAGAAAGATCCCCCAGCGCGGTGGCTCTGCAGACAAGCATGGCAGCCATTACGCGCTCACTGAGCTCACACAGGCTTGCCCTTGGAGAGCGGAGGCGGCTCTGCCCAGGCAGGGAATATTGGTTATCCCTTACTCTGTTGAGAAAGCGTGCTGGGATTTTTGCTGTCCCTTCAGGCAGCCCACCAGAGATAGCTAGGAGGGAACTCGGCACAGGATTTCCTTGGCACAAAGCCCTGCTGACTGCAGCGCTTCAAGTTCAGCTGCAACCACCGAGCAGGGCCACAGTCTGATGGAGCTTTTCTCCCATGTGCCCTTTTTGCCCTGAAATGCACCACCTACAGTGAGAAAATGAAAGCCCTGAGGAAGAGGTCAGACTTTCTATTTTTGTCATTTCCTTCCCTTCTTGCCCCGATGTACTGGTGTTTCAGGAGAAGCCCAACACAATGCATCTCCCCAGCCAGGCCAGGGATACCCAGCGCTGTGCTCTGGGGATCACCCTCGATGAGGGGCATGAGAGTGTGTCGAACTTTTGTAGGATGCTCACCCCACTAAATCCACTCCGGACCTGGACCTCACTCACAAAACAATCCAAAGCCTCCCAAATGCTCCTAAAGACATAAAGAATAGGAAACTGGAAGGAAGGTGGGGCAGGAGGAGTGGGGGGCTGACCTGATGAACAACAAGACCCTTCTTACAGACAGCTGGGGAGGAAACCACTGGTGTCCCCAGCTGCTCCAGAAAGGGAGGAGCTACTTGCCTTGGCAGTGTCCCCAGGGTGGGGACAGCCTCCGTTGCAGCCCCTTCCCAATCAGCCAGAACACTGAATCCAAGCATGTGGGTTGTGTTTATGGGTCCCAAACAACTTTAGGCTCATAATTCCCTGATATTATTTCAGTGCAATTGCTGTCAGGGCAAATATCCACAGTAACAACTGGACTGGTGTGTGAAAGCTGTAGGAAAGCAGTGCCCTCAGTGCTGAAAGAGCCAGAGTTTGCTTTGTTACGTGCAAAACCAAACACCATGCTTCTTTTTGAGTTGGGTCATGGCGTTCAGGAAGTGTTGCTAAACACAGTGTCTATCCACAGGCATGAACAGTGTAGCTGGCCTGCCCAACTGCTCCAACGGCGTGAGCACAGCGATGCTGTGGCTCTCAACGTCTCCAGGTGAGCTGCTGCTGTTTCAGCTTGCTGCTTTACTCATAATCCACATCAAACATTGGGTGTTAACGCAGATATTGCACAGATTTGCTTTTAGGTCCCTTTTTATGCAGCTGAGCAAAAAAACAAATGCCAAGCCTTGCGAGTGGTGTTAGCTTTTAGAGGCTGGTATTAGAACATTAATAATTTTATTATTGTTATTTCCTCTGCGTAGCAGGTACCCCAGTGATTTACAAGGAAACAAAAGTGACTTGGCCCTCTCCTGAAGTGCTTACAACAGAAGTTAGACTTAAGCACAGCACTGGGCTTATTTAACTAGCAAACATTGCCAGCAGGGTGTTTGGAGGAGGGAGGTTTATAGCAGCACAGGATCATGAGACATTTACAGTAGTACGAGCGTGTGTGCCCTGGTTAGTTTATGCTGGCTTTTAAAAAGACAAACCATGGCGGGGAAAAGCGTGCTAGATTTAGGGGCAATGCCTGCAAGAAAGGTGAGTGGAGGTCAGCAAGGGAAGGACGATTTGGAAAGGGGAGGTTGAAGGGGAGCCTGAGGAGCGTGGAACTACCTGTGGCACAGACGGAGAAGGTGTACAGGGAGTAGCAGGGCGTACTGCTGCTCAGTCATAATAACCCCTTTGAAGCTTGACTGCAAGCCGTGCTGCTGCACCAATATTTTTTCATCCATTGAGCACGCTAATTTATTATAGAAGAGTCTGTAGGTGTGAGCTATGTGCTAGGGCTAATCTCTGAAGCGTTTTCAGCTACTCTACCCTTAACATTACTCTTGCGTCCTAGGGAGGAGGCTATTCATAATGGGATAAAATTTACTCACAATACTAGACTAGGGAATATTATTTCTAATGTGACCTGGTCCAGTTATGTTCAGTTAGAAAGCTGAAAGGCTGTTTCAGGGTTTTGAGTCATGTCCAATCAGGTATCAAGCTACCTTCTGTGGCTAGGACTGTATTACCTGGAGGCAGGTCCATCAGAGCTTCTTACACCAAACTGGACCTCCCCACCTACTCCACATACAGAGTAACATAGGTTTCAGAACTGAAGCTGCCCTGCTTTAAATTCTGTAAAACATCTTGTAAAGACTGCCAAAACCCAAACTGCTTCCAGATTTACTCTCTTTTCCTTGGAAAAAAATACTAGTTCTCCACTGGAATCACTGGTCTGAAATGCCACCCCTTCCTCAGTTCCTGATTTAGTGCTATAGGTACAGCAGTCTGTGAAGCAACAACAAATGTCCTGCTGCACCTTAGCTCTTAACCTCATTATCTTACCTTCGAACTGGAGTTGCCAGTCAGGAAATGTGCCAAGATCAAAGACCGGCAGCATTTCAGTCTCACTGTGTGTTTGTCTCTCCATGAGTAAATCCCCTTTTTCTCTTGCCCGTGCTACAGCCACTGCTGAAAGTCTTCCTCTCTTGAAGTTGGTCAGTTTTACAATTAAAATTTCTCAGAGAGATTCAGAGGCTTTCACCTGAGAACCTGAATACCAGGTGAATTAATAGAATACCTGGACTACTGGCTTACTGACAATTTCAGTGCATTTAAGTCATGATTTTAGTGTAAAAATTAGTTTAAAAACCCATCTTGGTCCAACCCCTGTGTAGAACAGGAAGCTTTATAATTTCAGACTTTTCTTGGGACAGGAAAAATAGTTCTCTGTGTTTTTCCAGCCTGGTCTCTGCATCTACCTGTTTTGCTGTCAGCTACTATACACCTTAATTAGTAAATATTTGCAACTTCTCTTTGGGTCCTACTGGGACAGCCCTGGCTGCTGAAGGCACTTGTCAACCTAACTGCCCACAGTTGCTACATCTCCATCTATGCCATGTTTCTTGTGACCTCTGAGATACATTGTGCACCAAGGTCTTGTCTTCATGGCCTTCCTGGTCAGCAAAGCCTCGGAAGGCTGTGGCCTTTGTTTTGCCAAGCCATTAGAGTCATGTCAACCTCAAACATGAAATTCAGTCTATGCATTAGTCTCTGGTCCAAACTGTCTGTCCTGGTGCCCCTTTTGGTGACCACCAAAACGAGTTTGGCTAAGCTGGAACCAAAGCCATTTAGATTTCCCCTCGCTTCCTCTGTGACCTGACATCATAAATGCTTTGTGTAAGCATCTCTCGGGCCTGCCCTCCATTCCTACTGAAGCGCTTCTCTTTTCCTGTAGTGCACTTCACAGGTGTGCTGCGGAGCAGAGGTGGTTAAGACATCAGAGAAGGAATGAATGACTTTTCCTAACCACTGGAATCCTGTAATAACCCCAGCACTCGGAGATTCCCCTGTTGCGGGGGGAGAAGAGAGAGCATTTCTTGACTAGCTGGAAGCCCTGTGTACAGAATACCTGTGGAGACTGGCAGGGAAAGTGAGTGAGCTGGGACTGGATGCCTTCCAAGCATCAGAGCAAAACGGAGTCTCTCAGTGGAGGATGCTAAATTTTGGCAATGGGAAAGAAAGAGATAGACAAAGGGTGAGTGGGAGGGGAAAGCATTTCCCTGATAATGCTGTCTGCTTGTAGTGTTAAGCATTATGCATTTCCACATGTCACCATGCATACAGGTTTTTTTACTGGCAGCTAAAAAGGGCAGCATCTTGCCCCCAGCATTTCATAGGACAAAGACCTGCCCTTTGGGGCACTAACCAGTGAGGATGCTCAGCTCTTCAGGAGAGGTGCTCGGCAGATGTTAGGCAGCAACTACAGGGGCTGGATCCTGCTTCTGGTGAGGTCAGTGGGAAAACAGTGGGGATGAGATCTGAGACATGAGGGAAGGAGGTGCTGAGAAAGGTCACAAAATGAGCTATAGCATGTTCATGTCTTGTTTGCTCCTGGCTTTGGCTGGGTATCTCTGAATCATTCCTCGTTCTAAAGATGTAATATAGTAAACAAAGTTAATAGTCAGAAGGGGCAAAGCTTGCCAAGGGCGTAGGAGAAGTAGAAGTCATTAACACAGGAGAGCTAGCTCCGATAAATGAGTCCTGAGGCAGGCACGAGGGAGGTGAATAAAGTTGTGCCATGAAAGGTGGGGAGAGGGCAGCAGGAGAGAAGCAGCAGAATTATTGCTGCAGGGAGATGGACGGGGGGCTCAGTGGTGGAGAGGTGCTGAGTGAGCACTGAGTAGGGTGGGAGATGAGGGAGGGAGCAAGCTCTGACAGAGCCACGTGAGGCCTTGAAGATGAAATGAGGAACTGAACTTTGATGTAGAAGGAGACTGGAAGTCAGCACGGGGATTCGCAAGGCGAGAGTGACACAAGAGGAACAGCAGGTAAGGAAAAGATAATGTAGCTGCTGTATGCTGTGTGTTTTAGTGTGAGTATTAAGCCTCCCCTATAGTCCTGCTGGGCCTCTCTGACTCTGAGAATTGAGTGGCTTTGTGCTTCTGTGATCTGGTCTAGATCGCTTGGTAAAGTGTTGTCCCTATCTTGCTTCTGCCTAATCAATCAGCCACGCATCAGAAGTGTTAATTCATAAGGGAAGGCAGTCTCAGGGAAAGGGCTGTCTGTGAGCAGTGGGATGGGTGCCATCACAGCAGCAGAAGAACATGATGCTGAAGGGCTGATGATCTCCCAGCCCAGCCCACAGATCTTAGGTTTCAGACCACCTCTACAGAAAAGAAAGCAGTGGGATCACCTCCGACCTCGGGACCTCCCCGAAAGGCAACCAAAGGGATAATTCCAGCAGTAGAGCATTTCCCACACTCTGCAGGTTCCCAAGGAGATCGATACCACTGTCTCTGTTGTTTACTGCAGCTTCCCTAGATCACGTCCTGCCAAGGGGCAGTTACTGCAGGACAGAACTGCCAGCACGAGCAAGAAACATTCCTGTTCCTGTGACTCCCTCCTAGGATAAGCCCCATCTCCCATCTCTGAAACTCTAAATACATCCTATGGTGGTTTTTTTGTTTTATTTTGTTTTCAAATGACTCATGTCTCCTTTCAGTTCTGAAGCTATTTTCTGCATGTGAATTTCTTCTATTATCTTCTGTGATCTTTCAGACTTCTTACAGTCTTTATTACTCCAACTGTGTGGACTCTTCATGCTGCTTTTTCCTCTTCCTTCTCCTTCTTTCCCAACTATTGGCATGCAGTTTCTCACCTTCAGCTTTGTGATTTCTGGCACTCATAATGAACCCAGTTTTGCTTAATTTGCTCCAACCCCTGTTGCCTCTTCATCACAGGATTACACTAAACCTTTGGTTCCCTTCAAGCATTGTCCCCACATGCTTTTTAGCGCTCATCTGCAGTTTGTCTGGCTTCCTCCCTTCCTCTCTCAGCCCATTATGGCAATAACTGCCGTGCTGTGTGAATCTCCATTTCTGTTCAACACTGTCTGCATTAAAAACCAAACCCCAAACCAAAGAAAGTCCAAAAATTCAAGATCCAGACAAAATTCAAGATCTTCTTCAGGGTACTTTGTCAAGTCAATCACTGGGGTTACACTTTCAGAAAGAGCAGTAAGAATCCTTCCTCCATATCTGGCAGGAGACTTAGGGCAGTTTATTATGGATTGTCTTGTTCCTATTCCTTTTTCAATTCTCAAGATGTTACTAGCCTGTCCTCCTTGTTTCTCTGACACTGGTATTCTTCCCAGCACACCCATGTTGTTCTCACCTCCTAGTCCTTTTCCAGATAAGTACAATATATGGTTTTTTATCTTTCAATCACAGATCGCCCTGATTTATCTTACTTAGGCTTAACATCCCCCCCTTTTCCTGAACCTTTCTCGTGCCTCTCCTCCTACTCTCTTTGCAGCCCTGGAAACATCTGACATAATTCAGTTGCTCAAGAAAACAACTACTTCTCTTGACCTTGGTACCTCTCATCATTTAGGCCTCCTTACCCTGGCTTTTTACTTTACTCCTGTTTCCAGTAATTCCTTAGCTTCTGGTACTTTGCTCAGCTCTTTGAAAATAAGCCATTATCTGCTGTGTCCTCAGGCTTCTCCATCGACACCGCCGTTCCATTTAACAAGCACCCAGAGCCTCCTTATTCTTCATAGAGTGCTTAAGAGAGTCACTCCCTCTTATCTCTCCTACATGACCGTCCTCATCCATTTTCGCTGTAGGTTCATGCAGACCGTGGTGCAGAAATCTGATCTTTCTGCTAATGATGCCTGGTCCCATTTCTTTTTTACCTTGTGGCAGTCTTGTGAAATGGTTGCCCACTCCATCCGTCTGCAGATACTCATTGCGATGAAGGTACTCCGGTGTCTTAGCAACTGCTCGACTTTCTAGTAGTTCTTCGGACAGGGTTGCCTCTTCTGTGCTGGGATCTCTTCTCCAGGGATAAATGATCCTTCAAATCTTTTTCTAATAAAAATTATAATCATACTTAACATTCATACTACTTTTCCTCAGAAGAGCATTTTGCAAAACCGGTAAGCATCGTTTTCTCCATTGTATTGATGGAAAAGCTGAGTCACAGAGATATTAGGGCCAATATTTTCATGCGTTCATTCATTTTATGCATCTTCATTTCTGGGAACCCAGTCTGAAATAACTTAACCTAATTGCTTTGCTGTAGGACTTGAAAGGGAGCAGTAGGTCTTCAGCACCTTTGAATGATACAGAATGTAACAGTAGGTGCAAAATATCTCTGATGAGGCTCTGAGAAATGAATACCTGTGAAAATGTAGTTGTATACCATCTGAACCAGACCACACAGAGCTCGGATACTTCTGGCATCAGAGCCAGAGGCCTCTGTTCATGAGGATACTGCTGCTTTGGGGTCTTCTTTCTGTCTTAAGTGGTGGAGAGATGTGATGGTGTAAAGCATCAGGGTATTTTAGAAGTTTCAGCACAAATCTTCAGTTTGCATTGTGACATACCGATACCTCCTTAGAAGTTTTCTGCGAGGAAGGGAGAAAATAACCCGGCCCCAGAAGAACTAGTGGTTTAGCAGCTAAGCTACTATTGAAATGGTGAAAACTGGTTCCAAATTCTTCTTTTCACCCAACAAAGACTTCACCCTGGATTTCGTATTCTAGATAAGTTAATTAGTTATTTGGCTACTCTGGCTGCCTCTTCTCTTTTTCTCCTTTTGACTACTTATCCAATCTCAGATCTAAGCAACCTTTTTCACTGAGACTAGAAAGTATTTTCCTGCAGAGTATCAGCTTCAACAAACTGACATTCACAGACAAAAAAGGTGTTTCAGTGAAAAATTCCCCTGAGCATTACCAACCACTTTAATGTCAATAGTACTCAAATACACATAACTGCACTGGCTCTTCCCTGCTTAGATGCAGTCCCTCTAGCCTAGGAAAGCTTCTGGGTTTGTATCAACTCTTCTCTGTTCACTCCTTTACAGGCAAAATAGTTTCTCTTAAGCTAAAATTCTTCAAGTAATCCGTATTTATGTTGTGTCCCTATGTGAAACCCATTCAACATATGCTAGGCATAACTGTGCTTTTTTTTTTTTTTTGTGGATTTTTAACTCATCTTCTCTACATAGGTATGTCACAACAGCAAATCTTCCAGTCATAATGTCTTCAGCATGGTCTGATCTTTGAAATGTTCTTACTCAAGGGTTTTCTGAATTTGTGTGTACAACTAAGCACAAAGGTGTTATGTCTTTGCCTTTTCACCTCAAACTCCTGGTTTCCCATTTGTTTCAAGGCATATTTTCAAATTCCTCTCCATTATTTTCCAAGTTGATTTGCTCCACTCTGTGCCTTCACTCACATTTCTCTTCCAGTGCTGGTTTCCTCAGTGTCCTACAGCTCCAGTTGTCGACATATCTTTTTCCATTACTGCTTCATAGTCCTGGACTAACATTTCCCTCTCTCTGCTTTTTGGGCTGTGTCTCTCTTTTTCCCCTCTGTCTTGATTTCAACTGATCTCAGATTCGTTTGCAATTGTTTTTTAAAAGTTTAATCTTGTATTTTTCCACTGTGAACCCAGGCCAGCCTGCTGCCTTCTAGCACACAGTACAAATGTTCCAGAAGATGGGATTGAAAAGCAATGTAAAAATACAATTCCATGCCTGATCAACAGAAAGCCCTTCACTCTTTTGAAGAGCCTGGGAGATATATACTCCATCAAAAATATTAGCCCTCACTCCCATCTGTTTTCAAATAATTCTTGGAGGAAAAGAATAATTTCCCTTAATTTGTTTGTTGATTGACATTTTTTGACAACACAAGGGCAATTCAACCTCCGATTTGTTTGCAAATCCCTTTCTGCCAGCATTGCTCTAAGTATATGAGGTCTGAAATTCCATTCTTTTCTGACTGGACACAGATACTAAAAGACTTTTCTCCTGTGCCATCAACTGGAAATAGAAAATGTTTTCATTTCCATTGCCCTCCGAAAAGGAAGAACATATTAAAAATATGCCTGTAAAAATATATTTTTCAGCTCTTGTCATTGTGTCTAAATTCTAAGTTTCTATCAGACAAAATATTCTAGCAATGATTTGGTAGAGACTTTAGCTCATTAATAGTAGCATCTCATCAGAGTGAATACTTTTTGATTATAGATTCAACATTTGCCTTTTGCAAACATGTTCACTTAAATGTTGCTGTTTGAGTGAAAATCTGTGCCAGTAAATATGTTGCTGGAACAGTCACAGAAGGCAGACAAATGGAGTGGGAACACAATTGAAGGAAATTTGTTTAAAGTAAACTGAATGATAACACACAAATATTTTATGTGGTATTTACTAAAACCTGTGTCCTTGCCCATCTGATAATCACCACATAATTTTTTCTCCAAAGTAAGATACAAAACCCTGAGAGCAGGCCCATCAGTGTGTAACCCATCCCTTCAAACGGTAGGAGTTAACGAACAGTGGGAGAGGTAGCATGCTGAGTTTTCATTAAGAGGGTAGTCTTAGAAGTTAGTCTAAAATTCAGGTCACATCCACTTTTCACTCCAAATGCATGTATCCGCTCAGTCCCAGTTTGACTGCAACCACAGAATCCCTCCTTGATGAAACAAGCCTTTTAACAAAGAAAATGTGACTGGAGAATCAATACTTAAGGATAATGACAGGTAGAGAGTATGAATTGCTACCTTCTCCTGGTGGAAATACATCAGCTTTCTCAATTACTGCTCTGTTCAGCTATGTTTCTTTTCTTGGCTGCTCCAGGAGCGCTGCTCTCATAGTACTGGGTAGCCTTACAGGTGCTATTAGGAGCACCACATCACTATCCTGTTTATTGGGCAGCAAGGGACAAGTGCGGAGGAGTCCAGCGGTAGTTAAGATAGTTAAAGTTGTGTGAGTTATGTGCTGGCAGGACAGAGAAAATGACACATTACAGTGGCTCGCGCTGCCTCCAGTTCACTCAACTCAAGCTGTGATTGCAGCCAAATGTATACGATTTGCTGGCATTTTTATTAGTTATAAACTTCCATCTTCTCCAGCCGAGCCAGTGAAACCACTTCTGTAGCTCACTGGATGAAATGCCTTTGCTCCTGAATGAAGAAGTCCTGAAATTAAATACCAGATGTTGCATGCAGTGAAATGGCTGCAGTGCAAAGTAATGGCTATGAGTAAATAAAGTTTGTATTGGAAACCTACGTTGCAAACATCTGATGAACTGTTTAAAAGAGAGATGGCAGAGATGACAGTGTCACCACATCTAGCTCTGGATCAATCATGCTACTGTGCACCATTACATGCCTAACGTATAGATTATAAGCCAGCTATAAAACCAATAAGCAGCTCTGGGAATCACACATGTTTCAAACCCAACAAAACACCAAGTGCTCATCTACCATATGTTGTGCAGCGACACGCTGTGCCATGGGGCGTATCAGTGAATATGAGCAAGCAAATTTGGGGCTGTTTGCAAAGCCATACGAGTTCCTCTGGCTGCGCAGCATTAGATTTGGAGTGTTAATAATTACAACTCAGGGTTTTCCAGAATGGTGGCATTGGCTGACAGAAGCTCATGTGGTTTCAGATTTCCTTTTACTGTGTTTCTCACCCTCTCATTTGTCCAATAGACCACTGAACTGTTGAGCAGCCCTGGCTGGCACAGTTTTGCAGCTCTCAGACCTACGGCAGTAGATCCTCAACACATTGGGACTGTGATATCTCAGCGTGTTTAGGAGGGGGGAAAGGTAGTCTTTATCACAATACCTAAAGTGGTTAGTGTTGCTGTTAAAACTTTCCTGCCCACTTTGCACTACATGAGAGTAGTATACCCCCTGAGCTGCCATACAACACCCTGAATATGTAGCCAAACAAATGGGATTTCAGAGGGATATATTTCTCCTTGCCTCTCCTGACAAAGCATTGCACCTCAGTGCAGGAGTCCAAATCCAGTAGCATCCATACTGACCAGAGACAACATCACAACATCAACAGGAGCAGGAATAACAATTCCTGCTCCTGTTCCCAGGACTCAGAGGATGGCCTGGGTTATGGTACAGGGATTCCTCCATCAGAAGGGCATACATTCCTGTTATGTGCACAGAAGCCTATAAGGGGTGGCTCACCAAAAGGAGCCCACTCATCCCCAGGACAGAGGGGAGTGCCACATTCATCTGACTGCAGGGACCAGAAATAGGGGGTGTGTGATCTCACCTACTGGTGCAGAGAAGCATCAGAGATGTTTCCATGGGATCACAGACCCCAACATGCATGCAGTGAGCTCCCAAGGAGCTCAGTACTGCAGATCACATTTTCCTACATCTCTTACTCTCTGTCTACTCTCTAGTTACTGTGACAAAGTAGATAAAACACTGTTTTCTCTCTACTTGTGTGTAACACCTAAGAAAAGTCATACAAGGTGCTTCCTTTGACTTTCCTATATATGTATGGCCCAAACAGGGCTTATAGCTTAGATTGATTTGAGATCTAAGATGGGCTGTTTTGAGTTCTTGATCAGAAACTGCTCAGGACTGCAACAGTGAAGTGCTGGGGTAAGTTTCAAAGGTGTGATGCACAAAGCAGCAAGATTGAAGTATTAATTTTTATAAGGCCATATTCCTCTGGAAGTCTGGGCACGGCTGTTCTTCAGTGATACACCTCATCCATTTGAAGTTATGCTGGGATATGATCTCAAACCTGGCCCTGGCTGGATAAAGTCCTGAGCAAACTGTCCTGACCTCACAGCTGACCCTTCTTTGAGCAGGCTAGAGACTTTGTGAGATCCCTTCCCACCTGAGAGCTTCAAACTTAACTAACAAACTTAACTAACAAACTTAACTAACAAACTAACTAACTAACTAACTAACAAACTTAACACAACTTTCTGCGCAACACTCCCTGCTCTGTGATTGGAGGGTGTGTATAAACAAGCACAACTGGAGGCGAAAGTCAGTCCTACTTCATTGCAAAGCCTGACAAGGCAGTGCTAAAGCATGATAATGACTGGACTATAAATACCTACAGAGCAACTGTAAAATTTCCTCCTGCCACAGGACTGAGATTCTGAAACTTGTGTTGTAACTAGAACTTACAAGGAGAGTAGGAATCAGACTGAAAAACATGTATAGGGAAAAAACAGACTTTCCCAGACTGGCAACATATTGACAGACTTCTGTCAGTGCATCATATATTAAAGGAAGAGAAACTTCCACGCTAGTCTAAACACTGGAAAAGAGTGAGTGCTCCAGTGGATCCACTCCATTGTCTGGTCATTATGTTCTTCATATTTGTTGAGCTTCAGAGAACATTTTGGGATGGAAACTTCATCTAAGACTTGCGGTGCATAATTATTTCCGACTTCTCTGTGACACTAAATCAGAAAGGATAGGTAGATGTGGTGCTTAGGGACGATGTTTAGTGATTGTTTAGGGACAGTGTTTAGTGATTGTTAGGACTGCAGTGCTAGATTAACGGTTGGACTCAATGGTATTAAAGGTCTTTTCCAACCTAAACAATTCTGTGATTCTGTGACTCAAGCTGAAATCTAACTCAGGCCAGGGGAGTTTTATTTGCCTTGGGGTGACCATGGGTCCCACCATATTTGAGAAATGCCACGCACAGAGCAGGAAAATTGGAATCCTGAAATCCTCAACACCCAAAGAGCAAAGCACATCACTGTGTGTTGCTGCATTCTGGTAGAAAGTAAAGAATCAGCTTGTACTTCAAAAGAAATTGCAGCAAGAATCCAAATTTCACTGGCTCTTAAAAACACCAGTAAACTCCAGTTCCTTCCTTCTCCAGCCTTGGCCATAAGGTTTCCTCAGAGGCATTCCAGGTCATTTCTGGGCATGCACATGCTGTAGAAGAGAGGATCGGGATTATTAGTTTTCTCTCTCCTCCAGTGGGGCTTGTACAAGTTCATTCCATTGCTGCAGTGATGAGACTGGTGCAGGCAATGAGGTCATGACTGCAGTTACCTTGGACCTTCGAGGGTCTCTGGGGAATTGTAGCCCTTTTCTCTAGGAATGCAGCTGCATGCTTTCAACCTGCATTTATCTTACAAAGCAGTGTGTCTTGAATCGAAGTGCAGCACAACAGGATTCTTCATAATGGACTTGACAAATCTGGGGCAGTGCATAGAAAATCTCCCTGCAAGGGAACAGGTTCGGGTGCACCGACACTGATTTTCACTCTTCAGCAGATGGAAGGCTATTTAGAGGTGGAACATTGAAGATGGCATTATTGCCAGGACTTTCACCTTGGGGTTGAAGGGAAGTGAGATGTCAAACTGAGAGATTATGTGGGTAAGAAACTCCCAGACCACCCCAACTCCATTGCAGCAGGAGGATAAAATGATCAGTGGCCTTCAGCAGATACTTCTTTTATGGGGGCAGAGGGCTTCATAAAGAAATGTTGTCCCTGTGGAATGAGATATGAGAGATACAAGATGTGTCTGAGGAAAGGATTCAAGATGAAACAAGAAGTGTACCGACATCCAGGCAGATGGAAAGTGGTAGCACTCATTGGCCTGACAGACTCGTTTGTATGTCCATGGTGTAGCCTGGAGATGAGCTGCCAGGGATGGCTGAGCACATTCTCTCCCAGAGGACTTCTGGACGGGATCCTTAGACTGGGGTCTGCCTGTGAACTCAATGAAGCATACACCTGTCCCAGGCTGTGTTGCTCAGTAGTTTGTGGGAGAGGAGTACCATAAAGACAGCCATGCCCCTCTGGACTACACAGATTCTTTGGTGGGGTCTTCACCACTCAGCTGTAATGAAAGAAATGTCCCAGGCAGAATAGAGTCCTGGGAGGCGGGGGGAGAGGGAGTGTGGTGGTGGGAGTGGGTCATACAGAGCAAAGGTAAGATAGTCACGCTTCATCTTCTGATGGAGGCAGAAGGAGAAAGATGAACAGCCTTTTCCTTGCCCCATCCTGCCAATAGCTATTGGACTCTGTAAGGCTGCT
Organism: Heliornis fulica; assembly: GCA_013399135.1. NCBI lineage: Eukaryota > Metazoa > Chordata > Aves > Gruiformes > Heliornithidae > Heliornis > Heliornis fulica. The sequence goes on along the minus strand of VXBZ01001018.1, from coordinate 458,760 downwards.
GAAGTATTGCTAACTCACTGTGTTAGAATCTGCTTCCTAACTCCCCATGGATATAAGAGAAGACTGAGGGCTCATTTGGGAAAAGGCAGAAAGAGAGGGAGTATGGAAAGATCTTGGAAGGAAAGCCAAGGACAGTTGGTTGTAGTCATGATGCTTTGTCTGGGATGTATATTGGATAATACTTCTTAGTTGCCTGTAAAGTCAAGATCCTGGCAGAGTATGGATCTGGATGCTAACTCAGCATTTGTGTGCTATGGTGAGAATACCATGGGGACTTGGTATGTTTTCTTCATTAAAACAACCAACTCAACTGAATTAACTTGGTCTCCAGCTCACCCAACCTAAAACATCCTCTTTTGAAGTTCTCCGTTGTCATTCATGGTACATTTTTGCCCTATATGCATAAAATCCAATGTGTCTCCAAGGCAGCTGCAGTAGAAACCACAGAAGGGCCAGAGAGGCCTTTTATCCAAAACAGACCTACACAGAAAATTAATCCTGGTTTTGGACACTGTATCAGCTCTTGGTTAGAGGCACAGAAAAAGGTAGCACAGCTGGATTGCTGACTATACCTCTACATGGTGCCCTTGAAAGGGACTGATTCAGGTGCCCACCCCCACTAAAACACTCAGTGAGTTAGAGGAAGGTGGAAAATCTTGTTCTGATGTTACATAAGTAACTCAAACTGTGGGATCAGTTCAACTCTCTAGCTCTGAGCAGGCATAACGGTAGTGAAGTAAAACTGCTCTAAGGAGTGAGAAGGGGTTTAGGGCTTTTCTGTCATATCTCTCAGGGACAAAATCTCAATGAAAGGCACCAGTATTAATGAAAGCCAATTGGAACTTGATAGGAATTATTTTGCTATTTTGTCAGCGTTGGTTGGAACACAGGGATTTAGAAAGATTTCATTTGTAAAAGCATATCGAGGAACACTGCTGTCTCCTCTGAGCTGTGAGATGCACAAGCCTTTGGGAATTTATATTTCCCTCAGGATCTGGTTTGTATTCAGCTTTTCAGTTTTTTATGGGAGACCAACAAACCCAGTTTACTGTCACCCCTTAAGTGGATGAGAACACATGCGTGCAAGAACAAATCCTACCTACGTGCTGGGAGGGGACCAGGAAGGGAAATTCAGGTTGCCAGCTCTAGTCATTGCTCCTCTTCTAGAAATTACCCCCATGAGCTAACAGGAGGAGACCCAAGATGGATAAACAAGTGAAAGGCCAAGTCCCCCAAAAATGGGCTTAAACGATGTCCTTCTCATTATTTAAATCATTAAACAGGTAATATCAAAGAAATGGTCTCTGCTGCCCCCTGTCATGATGGGTCCAGGAACTGGAGTGCGAAGGGCATGTAGTAAGTGGGGACCAGCGCAGCATGTAGAGATCCCAGAGAATGGTGCCTGCTACTGCTGAGACATTTCCTAACTGCATTTGCCAGTATTGCACTTGGTCCTGACCAGAGCCATTTGTTGCCCTTTCTTGGAGGCACACAACCATTCTCTCCCATTTAAAAGAAAGGAGAAGGAAGAGCTCAGCTGCAGGGGAGAACAGAGAAATCGGAGAGGGAGAGAGCAGCGAAGAGCAGGTAAAGCGCACGTCCGACGATGTCCATCTGTTCCTCATTAACCAGATGTCTCCCACCCACCTCCTGAAGTGCCATTGACTGTATATTGTCAGGACAAGAAGGGGATAACAATGCCACCATGGCGCAGACATTCATACACCAACAGGAGTCCTGCCATGCAGCCATCCCTCCCTCTACTACCCTTCCAGATTGGATGCCAAGTCCCTCTTTTTCCTAATCATCTTTTAAACAGTTACATCCTCATAAAGCTTCTTGCATTATAGTTGCCATGTGTTTCATCCTGCTCTGAAAACGGCAAGTTATTCCAGCCCAGCTTACCAGAATCAGACCTTACCTCCTGGAAGTGTGTCACAACTTCCTGCAGTATTTAAATGAGAGAAGAATGAATCCTCGATTTAAAAAGTGATTTCTGCTTGCCAAACTTCATCATTTTAAGAGTCAGAGAGTCCTTGGATTCACACCTCTATCCAAAGAACAGCAATAGATTTATGGACAATTCAACCTACTAAAGATTATTCAGAAATGCAGGAAGAGCCATAAATTACTTTGTCTGTGTTGTTAGCCAAGGATCATTTATAATAAGAGCCCATCGAGTCATTCTTACTTGGTCTGTGTGTGGGCATGTCAGTGTAGGAAGACTGTCTCATACCCGAGGCTGTATGCACAGCCCGTTCATGGGAAGCCTTCCCTTACCTCCATGTCCCTGCTGAAACCAAAGCACTCTGTCCTCTACCCTCTAAATCATACCACAGCCCAGCCCTTAAACTCTAGTGTGGAAGCAGAGCATCTACTGAGCTGCAGCCACCGACAACCTGACGCTTCCACCTATTTCCCTGTATAAAAATGTGTGGGTTATGCTGTGCACTGTGTCCCTGACTCATGATATAGCTCAAAGGTAATCTGTCCCCTGATATTTTTGCTCCAAGCTCCTGTGCAGGAATCTTGAATGGGTGGAGAAGATCCATGAAGACAGGTGTCCTCCAGAATCAGCAACTCTGAACACTTGCCAGATGAGCAGCTGAAGGCCCCAATCTTTTGTTGAGATAAATATCTCTACCTCTTTCAAAGTCACTGTACTTATTTAGTCGGCAATGCTACTAGAACAGCATTAGGTTTAAATGCCTCTTCCCTGGGTGACAGCATTTAAACAACTGGTCATGAGCCTTATGTTGCTGTGAGACCTCTGCATGAGTTGTGTGCTCTCCTTGATGTCACGGTGTGATTACATTGGTGTAACCGTGAGGATAGCTTCAGTGTGGATGTCCACTCAATTCTAGGCTGAAGAGTCCTTCATGCATCAATGACAGCAGTTGGTCCTTGAACCCCGGTGGGTGATGGCCAAGATTGGACACCGCAGTGGTGGGATTGCTGTGTGCACTACAAAAAGCTGAACAGAGCTGGGTAAAGATGGAAACCACAGGTCCTTGAAGTGGGTGATGGAAAGATGGAAAGGATTAAAGACAGACTTGGGTGAGGAATCAAGAAACAGGAAAGAATCAAGAGACAGGAAAGAATGGATGGCAGAGAGGGGACTGAATGTTTTTTGAAAGAAAAAAAAAACCCTAATTTAGTGAATGGGATAGCAGTGTTCAGAAAAGACTGTTACAAGCTGGTAATCTGAAGGCAGCTGTGGTGGGTTTGCAATTTGGATTCTTTTAGGAGTGTCTAGAAAGTTTAAGTGTCCAACAAAACAAATCCCAGCTGTGCTCCCAAGGCCAAACTCCCAAACCCTGTTACTGACAAGACTGTCCGGGCCAATCAGCAACTGTCACAGTGCCTCTGGGAATCATATTTTAGAGAGAGAAAAATGCAAACAGCTGCATTTTGCCACCAGAGAAGGGAGTGAGAAGATGTTAGAAACTTTGCAGACACCAAGGTCAGTGAAGGAGGGGAGGAAGAGGTGCTGAGAGAAGATTCCCTGCAGCCTGTGGAGAATACCATGATGAAGCAGGTGTCCCCCCCACAGCCCATGGAGGATGAAGAGACCCCACTTGTAGCCCATGGAGAGGTACCTGGGCCAGGCAGGAGCCCACCATGGAGCAGATGGAGGAACAGGGAAGAATCTGTGACCTACATTGGAGCAAGCCCCTGACAGAACCTGCAACCCGTGGAGAGAGATAAGAGGCAGAAAGTGACAGAGGCCCACAGCTCTGTGTGGGACCAGGCTGGGCCCAGCAGTCTGGGGCTGAGAGACTGAGAGACTTTCTATGAGTTTATAGCAGTGACCCACACTGGCGCAGTTGGTGAAGAGCCAAGGCCCTGCGGGAGAGGACTCACATGGAGGGGATCATGGAGTACGGTCTCCCGTGGGTGGGATCCCATGCTGGCACAGGGAAAGAGTGTGAGAAATGCCCCCTCCCAAGAAGGAGAGCAACTCATGAGGAACTGACCGAAGACTGAAGCCTCCATTCCCTATTTCCCACCCCCCTTTCTTCTGTGCCATCTTGGGGAAGAGAAACATCATGAACAGAGTGAAGTCTGCAAAGAAGGGAGGGGTGGTGGTGGTGGTAGTGTTTTAAGAACTGTTTTGTACTTCTCATTACTGGACTCTGGTTTCTCTGTGTGTGCAGTCTAATAAATTAGAGTGTTTTCTTTCCTTTCTTCTGTGTTGAGTCTGTTTTGCCCGTGATGCTAATTGCAGAATGATCTCCCTGTCCTTATCTCGGCTCCAAAGCTTCTCAACATGTATTTTCTCCCCTGTCCAGCTAAGAGGGGAGTGAAAGAGCGGCTTTGGTGGGAGTCTGGCCTTCAGCCAGGGTCAAACCACCACAGAAGGAGATCCCACAGTGAGTCAAAGGGAGAGGGAGCAGTGGGTGGGGACACCGTGTTTGTTGTTTATTCATGATCCGTATTTCCTGAGAGGTGTTAGGTTCAGATATTATGTGCAAAATTCACCTTTACCACATGTATTACATCTAGCAGTGCCTGATGAATTAAAGTGCAAGCCAGAAGGCTCATGCCTCATGGTAGGATTGTGTGAAAAGCTGCACTTATGCTACCTGGGGAAGTTGCGAGAGCCTGCAGGGAGAGGCAACTGCAGTAGGAGGTCAAACTCTCTGGAAGGGAGGGTTGATGGCGGCTTTGTACCCCTCAAACATCCCTGGAGATGCCCAGTCAGGTGTAGTGCTTTTGTCTCTCTTTACGCTCCAGAGGCTAAAAACACATTGGGAATTCAGCAGCTGGATTCTGCGGCAGCAATTTGATGAGTGTCCAACAAATGGCTCCCAGCCAGATTTGTGACAACCTGATCAATCAAACTCAGAAAATCCCTTTTTAGCTCCACAGCTGACATTGGAAAAGATTTGGGAACATGTTTGGGAATTGAAGGCACCTGCTGAACATGAATTAAAAAGACAAAAAACCCAAACCAGACAAACGGGTGGAGAAAGAAATTAACGGAAGATGGTGAGATGATTCCTTGTGCTGGTGCATGGAAGAAGGCAAGCAATGTGAGGTGCCAAACCGTGCCTTTGCCTGCATCACATAGCGCACCTGAAGCTGCGCTGCAGTGGCAAGTTAATGTGGTTGAATTTCCACGTCTTGCTTTTGCAGGAGAAAAACACACCTGAAAATTTCTCCAGGTGAGCTCCAACTGACATAGAAAGCCTGAGGAGAAAGCTGGAATCCATCAAGATGTGGAAAGGCATAACCACAATGACTGTGGTTGCTATTAGACACCATCTGTGGCAGATGTCCACAGCAACCCAGTATTGGATCTTTCATACATGGCAAAAGTTAAATGACATAATCAGAGTCTTAGCTTCACATACATCACTGCTGAACATAAGAATCAGTGGTTGACGCTTACTTGTAGTAACTGTGGATTTGACCCAAGGTGTCAAGTTCAGGCCTTACTTCCCTGACACTTCAACAGCATGGATTTTCTCTTTCTTTTTTCCTTTATTTTCTTCCTTTTACTCAAAGCATTGTAGAGTTGGTTTGTTTTTTAATAAAACCTTTTTTTGGTACCAAGTGAGTCTGCAATTGCAGCAAGAACAATAACCCGGTGTTCTTTCTTTCCCCTTTGGTTCTAACAACCTCTGACTATCAAACGGCCTTTGCTTTTAATGAATGACTTAAAATAGTGCTGCTGAGGAAAAGATGAGTTTGATTTCAATTGCAGAGGGAATAACTTTTTTTCCTGGCTCACTTGCTGACTCCAACAGAAGACCAGCAAGATCTGATGCGGCTCCTGCAGAGACCTCCCATGTTCAAAGAATTCAGGAGCTTGGAAGAAGTACCATAGAGCTTGAATCGGCTCTAATACATTACTGATTGCAATCCATGACATTTCTGTGGTGCTTTAGAGATCATCTATGTCCTTCACACTTGGAAAACAGGCAATACCCTCTCTGGTATAGGGAGCGTATAAACAGGAGGGGAATCAACTTTTTACAAGGGTAGATAATGGTAGGACAAGGAGGAATGGATCGAAGCTAGAGGAGGGAAGGTTTAGATTGGATATCAGGGAGAAGTTCTAGGAAAGTGGTGAGGTGCTGGAACAGGCTGCTCAGATTGCTGGTGGACGCCCCAACCCTGGAGGTGTTCAAGGCCAGGTTGGATGGGGCCCTGGGCAACCTTGTCTAGATGCAGGCCTGGAGGTTGGTGGCCCTGCCTGCGGCAGGGGTGTTGGAACTCGATGATCCTTGGTGTTCCTTCCAACCCAGACCCTTCTGTCATGATTCTGTGATTCTGTGGTGTGATAGGCTGTGGGGCCAGGTAAACAGCATTATGGAAGAATGGTGGAGTGATCTGGATATGTACTTATGACTTGGTGAAAAGTGAATTTGGCTCTGCCACAGTCTTATTGTATATTTGGCTAACTACTTAGCTTTCCCATGTCCAAAATTTTCGGCATATAGAATGGGCATGGGAACATTTTCTTATGCTCCAGGGACAATAGGTTATGAAATGCATCAAGGAGGGAAAAACCATGCACCAGCAGAATGAGTTCTGCTGCTGTGAGCAGAGGACAGCAATGGCATGTATAGAAAGCACAAGCTGAAATCTCACCAGAAGTGTTGGCTTTGCTGATGAAAAATGGGACATTGCCTGCAGTAAATCATCTTTCAGTCTCTGTTTACCTGACCAGCGATGGCACTGGTGGGTTGGGTATGACATCCTGATGTATACCAGTAAAACTTTCATACCACAATCTGCCACTCTATTCTGGAGGTGCCATGTGTGTCATGGAAAGTAAATATATTCTGTGAGGTTTAAAAATGTTATTGAGTTATTCTTATGTTCCTTCTCTGTGAAAGCAAACACCTGTTACTACTCAACTAACCACAAAGACCTCATAGGAGGCCATAATGATCTTTAAAAAAACTCCTAGAATAGTCTTTCTATACATAAAAATGTCGATATTTTAAACTCTTGCAATTCAAAGTGACTTCTATAGTGAAGCTGTGGATTTCCAGCTTTCTCGGTGGTATCTGAAACAGGATGGATGGCGTGGGGGTTAAAGGTGGCTTTGTGCTGCGTTTCTATTCTTCTGACCATCAGACCAGAAGATATTGGCTTAGTCTCTGATGCAAGTTAGAGTCACCTCAGGGCTATTCCAACATATACCTGACCAAAACATAACATAAAAGAAGCCACCACTGAAGCAGGGGACTCCTGGAATATGATGTCATGTCACTTGTTATACATCCTTTGGCCACATCCCCTAATTAAGGGGAGGTCAATGCAGTTCTTGGCTGCGTGGGGGTTTCCGTATAACAGGGAGCTTCAACCAGCAGTGTGCAGCAGTGTTAGCAGAGGGCAGGTTCTCTTCCTGACTCTGTGGATTTACAGTACATTTAACTGAAATTGCATGACGTTTTCTGTTCTGGAAAAAAACCAAAAGTCACTGGCTCAAGACTAGATCTCTTTTGGGCCTTGGGCAGGTGTTTCTTTGGAGGGAACAAATCAGAAAAGCCGCACTGTCTGTTTAAATGAATAAACGAGACGAATGCACGCTTTCCATTTGCACTTCAGCCATGAGAAGAGGCTGTAAGAGGCACACTAGAAGGCTACGCAGCAAACCCTTCTCATCATTCCCCTGACATACTCCAGCAGGGCTCCCGGTGAGTTCAAGAGATGGCATCTGAGGAACCCAGCATGACCCCATGACCCAGCAAAATCCTCTGTGACACAGCAGTACCTGATATAACCAGTGCAAAAGCACCATGATAACCTAGCATGACCCACGAGACTGACCCTGTGACAATGTTTGATTTATTACAAATGACATGGATTGAATCACTCAATGGAGAATGCCGAATGACGCAGCGCAGGTTGCTCACTGTGGCTCTACTGAACTGGCACGCTCTGATTGGCTTCGGGAACACACCCGTTAGGTGATTCATCCAATTAAAGAGCGGCCAATCCTCCCAACACTAATGAAATACTTCTCTATTTTATTTGCAGCACTTTCTAGCAATACATTTAGGCTTTTCTGCTGCTCTCACCACCCCACGGTATGAACACATCATAACTGATGGACAGCTAGTTTGCAGTTGAGGTTAAAAGGAAAACCTGGTTCCTAATAGGATAAAATTGAATAATTTGTGAGTTTATAATCAGAGTACAAATGTTCAGTCAGTTTATTAATTACTATCCTGGCTTAACACAGATTGCATGATGTCCTGCGCCCCAATAATATTAACTTAGAGCTGTTAAGGACTGTGTGTAGTATGCAAACCAGTCTTAAAACATTGTTGTAAAGGGTGCAACTGTATCTCAAATATGGTTTGAGATTTCCTGTAGACCATGTGAAAGATATTGTGGCTCTTCTCCATGGGAAGGAAAAGTAAAGGTAGCTTAGAGGCACATAGCAAACAGCCCACTAAGATCATTAATGTATTAGCATATATCAGCAAAAGCTTAGATGGCTCAGTCCTCAAATTCATTCAAGTTGTTTCACCCCATTTAATAGCACAAGGTAGCCAGGAATTGTCCTTAAATTCCATCTGAAGATGTCCTGTATATAGGTGAAATCCTGGATGTCCTAAGTTCAAACACATGTGAATGTAACAGTAGATTAAGACTTTTCTCCTCCTCTGTCATTTGGGATCGAGTGCAATCCAGCCACACTGGAACATCCAATAGTCCACTTGTGAAGAACAGTCTGTTATGAACTAAACTGGTTCAATGGTATTGTGTCAACCTTCACCTTTTTTTTTCCTATTAGAGCCTCAGTTTCCTTTACCCCTTTGACATGTCCCTTGGTCTCACATCCATAAGGTCCCAGCTCACTTCCTTCCCTCCACTAAAATTCAACCTCCCCTCAGCTATAGGCTCTGCCCTGGTGCCCCACTCAATTTGCTGCCATACAATCAAAACCAAGATCCCCTGTTGTTTACTCTCACCATCTCTCTGATTTAGTGCTCTGGTGTTATTCTCATAGCAGCACGTAGAGATGTGAACTGATCTGCCTCCCATCTTGTCATCTTCTCTCACATATCCAACCCAGTTCCCAGGGTCTGATTTTGTGCAACTGTGGACATTTATTCTTGAAAATTGATCACTGGACCAGAGGCTAAATGTTTGTTATCCGGAAGAAAAAAAAAAGAAGGAAAAGAAAAAGATGACATTACAATTATTCTTATTTTAGGTCCTGAAAAGGGCAGCAAGTCCTACTGCTTTAGCAGTGAAAGGAACAAGGGTGACTCAAAAGGGTCTTGGCAGGTTCATAAAGTCACAACATTTGAAAGCAAAGCCCACATTTGATCACCTATCAACAATTTATCAATAGCTCAGTGATTAAAAACAAAGGTCTTTCACTTCATTAAACACATTCAGTGCCGTTTGCTCTACATTCCAAATGGCTGAACTGATGTTCCAGTGCAGCCTATTTTTAGTATTTCTGATTAGTTCATTATTTAGGAAAAGCTACTGACTGTGTATCTGTTGTGGAGATCTAATTCTTCACGTGGATCCCAAAGAAGAGCAGGGCTTCATATAGTTCCTAAGAATTTGTTTGGATGTGGGTTCAACCTCTGTCCCTGCTGTGGTGCAGCCCAGTGAATTGATGCCATGGAGCTTTTCTCTCCTTGAGCCCTTTCCTTTGTTTGTATTGTTGGGAAGAAGCACTGTAACATATTACACCTTTTTCCAAGAAAACTGAGATCAAGAATGACAGAAAACTAGCAGTCTCAGTGAGAATTAAACAAGATACTCAAAATAAGTGATCTCTTGGGTGTCTGAGTAAATTACCACCTCCAGATCAGATTTTATTTATTTTCAGAACAAACTATTTCTTTGCTGGTAAATCCTGCAGTTTTATCATGAGTCCAATGAATTTTCACTGGTAAGTGACAACCCTGGAGATGGAAGTGGCCACGTATCCCCAGGGCAGACACCACATGGGCAAAAAGCATTCCAGCATTGCCTCTTCAGCAAGCCTCAGCCCTCATGTGAAAGGACAGGATCTGCAGGTCACATGGAGATCAGTCTCTGTCCTTCATCCCTGCCCTGCTAAAACTGCAAAGGAGAAATCCAGCTGTGATGGCATCTTCTGGCCTCAAATTTCTCAAACACTTGGAGATGTGTCTAGGACCAAGCTCCCTCTCAGAACCACAAATAATACTGTAACCCTCCCATGGGAACTGATGAATGAGATGCGATCCTCCATTCCCTTCAGACCACCTTCATTCCCTTCAGACCACCTCTGCTTACTAAGCATGGTGAAAAAACACTCTCCAACCCCACAGGCATGCCTGTATGGGGATATGGGAATTAAATTTGGATTAAGGGTTGAGAGAGGCTCTTACTAAAAGTCTCTATGGCACAAAGTAATGTGACCTCACACAGGTCTTGGAAGCAGCACACCTGAGTAAGCGCTGCACCCTGACAGCTCCCAGACACGCTGCTAATTTGCCTGTGCAGAGCACCATGCTTGAGTAGCCATTAGGGCTTGAAATACCTAAGCTAGATTGCTTGGAGTTATTCGGGTATCTCCTTCTGGCACTGCCTGGCACTGGGCAGACGTGACCTGTTCTGCGTTCTGCTCTGCCTGGGGAAGGAGATGAAGTCAGTCTTAGGTGTAATACCCTCTCACCGATGTCAAAAGCAACAACGCAGAAATAAGTTCTACACGTTTGCTGTCTTCTGCTTTGCTGCCTTTCATATGTCATTTGTCATCTTAGATTGTCACTTCTTTGATGTAGGGACGACAGCTTTTGTGTATGTACGGTGCCTAGCATAAGGTATTTCCACCCTATGTGAAACTTTGGTGCAGCTGCAATGGCACAATGGCAACAAGAGGCAAAACACTCAGAAACCCTCTGCCAAAGAGCACCAGCTAGAGAGGAGTATTAAATTTTAGTTCCCATGATTTACCAAAGATAATCTGGCCAAACCTTGGGTTCTCTGCCACAAAAACTGTACCTCAGCACTCCAGAAGAAGGACAAATTGACATGCTTACAGCACAGGAGGTGGCCATGCCTGCCTCAAGTTGCTTACATAGGTAAATTTCCTGGCATTACTAAGTCAGGACAAAAATTTTATACTCCGGCTCCTTTGATTCTTCCCTTCCACAGATTTACTTTTTCAGACTTTACTGCATGGAGCTGCAAACCACTGGTCACACTTCACAAATCTGTGCAGGTCTGTGGATGGTTGGTTTCTGTGATTGATCTTGTCTTGTCTATATGTGCCTAAACCTCTCTTTCTCCCATGATCTGGAGCAGTGGGGAGAGGGAGAAAAGGCCTTTAGGGGTGGAAGATGCTGGCATCACACAGAAGAAAATCTGTCCCATCCCACAAGGTGGAGGAGCTGGATGAGGAGGTCTGTATTTCTATCCATTGTCTCCAGCTAATATTCTGGCTTCTCTCAGCAGTTCAAGCCTCTCCTGCCTCTGAGTCCCAGGGTTTCTCCTGGCTCACCCTCCTCTTTCAGATCATATTTCTGAATTATCTCCTCCCAGCACTCATACTGCCTTCCTATTACCACCTCCCCATGCCACGCTGTGGCCAATTCCTGGCTACCCTTCTTGCCTAGCCTTTCCTTCTGGTCAGCTGTGCTATCCAGCTGCCTCAGACCCTTCCAGTCCCAACGGTTCCTCTGTTTCCAGCATGCTTTATTCCACAGCTGACTCAGTCTGCTCCCAGAAACAAACCAACCCCTCAGGTTCTGCAGAAGAGTGTAAATCCTCCCTGGCCCTGGTGCCTTTACATCCTCACAGTGCTCTTTCTTGCAGTCTTGCTTTGCTCTGAACGCTTTCCCACTCGCTGTTCCTGTAAATGTGGGCCAAGCTGTAATGATGCAGCACGCAGAAAAACACCTTTCTCCTGTGATCTTAGACAGCCCCTGGAATTAATTCTTGGAAAGCCACTCTTGGTCTTTCCAAGTTACTTTTTCCTGTGAACACACATGGGCAAAGTGATGACTGAAGAGGGGAAGAGTGAAGTGATGATTGGGGAAGAGTGGTGCAATGATTAGGTGGTCACCTGAAATTTTGGAAAATTGTTGATCCCAAGATTTTCCTGTGTGTTATGCTGCTGTTTGCATTGCAGTCCACTCGGCAGGGCAGACATATTAATTTCTCTGTTGCTCCCTTTCCCAACAGCAAAACAGCTGCACTGCTCTGCTCTCGGCAGTTGTTTCCTTTGAGTCTATTGAATGCAGTTGCAATGGAGGTGTCTCAGCTGGAGGACACTGTGCAATGTTCAGTTCCAATTAGTCTCCAACACCAAGACTGTCCACAGCTGCTCTGTTACCCCAAACCCTCGTGCTTCATGACAGACTCTGTCATCCTCCCTGATTTCCTCCCAAGTCTCCTACTGATTTTTTTCTGTGTATTTTCTCTTTCTTGAAAAGGAATACATGACTCCTACTTTTGGAGACACATAGGGAGCAGACTTAAACAAGTCCATGACTGGAAGACATGGTGATCTGACCCACCGTGCAGTCCCTCCTAGCCTGGAGGATATGAAGGAACCTAGCCCTGGATATTTCTTGAGGAAGCAGCTACTCGTCTCTCTCCCCTTCTGTTGTTTTACAGGTCAACTTACAATTGCTCTTTGTGCTGCATATGCTCAGATGATAGGGCTCCAGGCAGGCAAATTATTTGAGGAATATCTGGGACAGAGGCTTCTACACCACACTGTAGCGCACACACACTCCCACACTCCCCTCCTGCCCCATCCCAAGGCACACACTGCAGGGGTGCTCTGCAGCAAGCTGGAGGAGCTGGGAGCCTGGAGATAGCTGTTCCTGGACCTTTCCTCTCCCCCAGCTGCATCTCCACTGTGCATTGTGGTTTTGTGTCCCTCACTCAGCTGTTTCCTCTGGACACCTACCCCTCTTGCTGTCCCCAAAATACTCTAAACCAGCTCTTTACCCTGCCTGCAATGTTCCCCCTCCCTGTGGCCAAATATGAACGCAGTGAAACCATCCATCCTGCAGTCGTGTCATTCAGTAAAACACCATTGCTGCTGCAACCTATTCCCTATACTTTATTTGACCTTGCGAGCACGTTCCTTGGTCTCTGAATATCTGATTTCCATCTCCCCCCTCCAACCCCCCCACCCCTGCCCTTTCATGCAGGATGACATTCTTTTCTGCTCTAGTCCTTTCAAGTGCTACTGATCTTGAAGGTCCCCAATTACAACCACTTTTCTTGTGATGGTGACACCTTAAGAGACAACAGCAGCTGCCTATAAAGGGCCTCTGCCATCTGTTTCCTCCGCCACTTCTTTGAGACAGTTCTAGCTATATACAGAAAAATATTTATCACAGTTCATTCACTCCCTCACTCAAAAATGAGCAAGAGAAAAATGTCTTCTTTCATGATTCTGCCACTGTCCTTCAAAAACCCATGACCCTCAGCCTAAGGAAAAGGGCAATACTTGAAACTAAAAGGAAGCAGCAGATTTTCTTGATGATTGATCCCTGGAAACCCTGTACTCTGCAGGCATTCCTGGGGGGTTCTGCATTTGGTAATGACTCCTCATGGCTGTCTGAAAGGCAAAAGTCAGAGCCAGGCCACGTCGTCTCAACCACCAAGCTTCCATGCCGACTGTATGTAAAAGGAGATGCACATGTGCACAAATGTGAGTGTACGCACACACACACACACACACACATGAACCCACTTAGTTTTCAATCCTTTCCCACCACCTCTCTGTGGGAGCTGAGCAGGATGGTATCAAGGGGAGCAGTTCCTACCCAGGAGGACTATGAGCTAGAAGTGTGAAGAGATGTCTTCAATAGAAGTGTGAAGAGATGTCTTCAAGAGTGAGGGCTGGGGATGGGGTGAGTATGGCAGACATGAGAGATGATGTGGAGAAAGAAGAAAGAAAAGAAGAAACAGTGAATTCCAAATGGGACTGATGGACACAATAAAAAAAAATTAAAGCCAAGAATGAAAAAAAATTGAAACTATGAAATAAAATTATTAGGCAACATCTTCAGAAGTAAATAAAGCTCCAGGAACAGGTTCTCAGAAATTTACTAGTTATAATGGACATGTCACAGTAAGGTTGCAGGAAGACAGCAAATAGGGTTGGATCAAAAGTGTTTTGATTGACAGTTCTTGGTCTATGATGCTGAATGAACATGACCATAAACCTGGGAAATACTCAGTGTTCAAGTGTGATACATTGCATTGCAGCTACGCTGGTGGTATAAACAAGACCTGAAGAAAGAGAGTTCCCCGAGTGATAGCAAATTTAAGAATGAAATGTAGTTATGAAGGAGTGGGAGGAGAAAAATAAAGCAGACACTAAAAAAAAAAATCATGTTCAGGAGGAGAATGAAAACTGAGAAATAGAAAGAGAAAAATCAGAAAGGGCTGGAAAATCCAGGGGATGGAGGTGGATAGTGTTGTTCTTTATTTGACAAAATGTATACTTTACACAACAAGCTAAATCAGAAATTTATAGTTGTTTGCTTCTAGCAAAAACACACATCAGAAACATTCCTACCCATGGATGGGATGGCATTGCATTCTCAAGTTTTTGTATATCACCCACATTTTCTGTTTTTCACAGCTAGCAGGTAGGAGCATATGCTCTGGGGGAATAGGAGGTGCAGGATAAAGTCCATATTCTTCTCTGGGGAGTTATAGATTAGATAGGAAGCTAGTATAAAAACCTCAGCAGCCTGTGCAACTGAAGCAGAAGTGGGTTTCACCTATCCTGCAGGGATTGTTATGAAAACTCTGATTGTGTTGTTTGGGATTTTATGGGAGAGCTTTTCTGTAACACAAAGAGGATAAATGGGGCTAGGAGACAGAAAGCTGTCAATAATGAGAATCAAAGTAAGATAGAAATGAAGAAATAAGAAAAAAGGGAAAGGTGAATGACAGGAGGTTCATGGTCACCTCTGCCATTTCACATGCTCACTGATCTGAGGTGAGGAGTCTGGGGAGGATTTTTGCCCCATAGGGAGGGCAGACAGGTTTGAGTTTTCTAATGAGGGAGAAAAACAATGAAAATGGAAATAGTTAAACAGAAAGTGCTGGAGTGGGTGAGCAGCTGGCATAAATAAGTGCAGAATCTCATTAGCCTGGGGGGTGTCGCAGACCCTCACACTGGAAGTGAATTTAGCCCCTGGTTTGTCAGGTGTGGCAGTGGCAAAGCGGGGACGCGCAGTGACCTTGAGGCATGGCTGCTTAAAGCACACACAGCCCTTCCTCAGCCTCACTCTCCCCTTGCCTACACGAAGAGCGTAAGCAGCTAGCCTCCATCCGAGTCAGCGGGGTTGCATCAGTGCAATCAAGGGGAGAATCGGGCCTTCATCTCTTGTGGGTAGAAACACTACAGTATTGTACGTCATCAGATGCCAGTTCAGTAATCATTTCCACAGATATAAGAGAAAAGAGACAACCTCGTTTCTAATTTAGTCACGATAGCATCAAAGAGACCCAAAGCCTATTGCTTTCTGGGAAGCAGGGACTTCAACAATAATAATTCTTCGCACATATATAGCACCTTCTTTGCTAACTACTTACTTTATACCCTGGGGTGTGAAGAAAAAGGACTCCACTTAATTCCATATGCTCTTAATTGCTCTCTATCCCAGATCCTTCTGAGAAAAATATGATAGAAATACCTAAACTCACTGTTAATTTGTCAAATTAGGACAGTCATTGAAACCAGCCGAAACGCAGGCCTAGTTTGCATCTTATGTTGCAACTGCATAGCATAGCATCTAGAAACAAAAGAAATGCCAGACTAAGTAAATCTGAGCTCCGTTTAATCCCTGACAAATGTTTCAGGGAAGAGGCAAGCACCACATGGCAGTCAGATAGGGGATAGACTGCCCTTGTGAAATGTTATCCTAGTTTTTATGGCGACTGGCTTAATTGCTGAATTACGAAACACCCAAAATGCTGTTCACATCCATTAGGAGGATGCTTAATTTTCGTGAACTCTGTCGTAAATGCCCACTTGCTTGCTAAATGTTGTTAAAATCTTGGCCATGGGAGCTCCGGTGGCAATGAGCTCCGCAGCCCTGATACGCATCAAATGAGAAAGCTTTAACTGTGTCTCCGGTGACTCACGTCAGGTCCTCTTGTCTGTGTGTTACAAAATGGGGAAATCAAGAGCTACTGATCCATCCTCTCTAGCCCATTCATTATTCAATACAATCCAATCACTTTCCCTCTCATTCACCTCCTTTCCAGGCAAGCACGTCTAGTCTTGCAGGCTGCCTTCATACACACAGGCTTTTCCACTCCTCCTTGTCCCTGTCCCCCTTTTATGAACCCTCTTCTGACTTTGCAAACCCATCTCTTGCATGGCACTTGCTCCTGCACTCTCTGCTACGTTCCCCATTCCACTCTTCACACTTGGGGACTTGCTGGTGGTGGGTTTTCTGTCTCATCCATGCGATGCACATGGCCACTAGCAGCAACATCCCTGGTTTTGGCATCCTGTGAGCTGCCATGGTTCGTGCAAAGCCCTGCACGGTACACAACCCCCCATTTCCCACAAGCCAGCAGTACCCCTTGACCTGCCCCACTGAAGTTCATTTAGCTGATCATCAAGATCCAGTGGGCCTGGAGACCCCAGCCCCATTCACATCACCCTCCTTAGGCATTCCTGAGATTCTCAGAGAAAAACATCCCCCTGTAAACAGCTTGGAAAGGACGACTGCTTGCTGAGACACTCCTCCCTGACAACCGGAGATCCTTCACTCTAGTGCACAACAACTGCCCTAGGGTTATGGCTACAGAGACCCTTATTTTCCATTTGGATCCTGGCCTGAACCATGTCTGAGGGTTGCCAGGGAGGGTTTTTAGGGCTGCTGTGAGGTCCTTCCAGCCCAGTTGCTGGCTGCATGCAGATGAGCCAGCTCATCATCTGAGCTGCCAGTGAGCCCTTGGGCCGCGGGAGGTTTGAGGCAGTGAAGTAGAGGGCTGTTGGCTTGACCACAGGCAATGAGCAATGAGGGGAGCAGAAGGGGGGCCTTGGGTCTCACCTCCCTCAGAGGTAGCCAGGCTGCCCTGGGGACACGAGAAGACAGTCAGAGCAACTGGTGTTGTACGCTGCTTCGAGGAGGGCCGACACTGGCCAGAGAGAGCAGGATGGAGAGAACTGGAGAGGAATTAGGAAAGTGTTGCTTTAGAGCATAGAGGCAGCACAGCTCCAAATGGATGGGGTTCTTTAGCTGGGGAGGGGAAGGGAATGACTGTATGTGAGATGGGGTAAAGCCAGGGGGGAAATTATGGCAGGAAGAAGATGAAAGAGAACAGATAGCTGAGATGGCAGGAGCAAAGGGGACAGAGCAGAGCAAGGACAAGATAATGTAACAGAGGAAAGAGCAAGGGGGATGGGCCTTGGAGAACTTGGAGAGAAATAGGCAGAAATAATGAAGGAGAAGCTGCTTTTGAGAGAAAGCACAGAAGAGACACGAAGATGAAAGAGAAAAATAGAGAGGAAAAGCAGGAGATGGAAACGAGAACAAATTAAAATGGAGATGGATAGAATGAGTCAAAGATGGAGGGCAAGGAGAAAGCTGGGGTCATACAGGCAAGGGGAAAATAACTTTTAGGTGTATTGTATTGGCAATACGTTCTGCGTCTGCCTGCCCTGCTCCACGGTCTGTGTTTCCATGCCAGGTAGCTGTCACCCTGGGATGGGGGCTGCAGGCAGAGGGGGGATGATGCAGAGCGAGAGCCCCGCTGCTAACCCATCCCCCGGCAGCAGCCCCCTTCCCACCCTGAGAGCCCTCTGCAAGGGGGGAGG
This sequence comes from Heliornis fulica, assembly GCA_013399135.1. NCBI lineage: Eukaryota > Metazoa > Chordata > Aves > Gruiformes > Heliornithidae > Heliornis > Heliornis fulica. The sequence continues at coordinate 440,993 of VXBZ01001018.1, read as the reverse complement.
TTTCGTGCCCGTGAAAGGCAGCGGCACGTCCCCTGACAACGAGCGCATTATGGAAGGGAGAAGCAGTGCAGAACGGAGTGGCGAGGGCTCTCCCTCGGGATAAACCGGGTGTGCTTGGCTGGGAATCTGCTCTTACAGGGGCAGGGGACAGAGCCATCCAAGAGCCTGAAATGTTCCCTGCTCCCCCCGGCAACCTCCTCGCTACTGCTTTTAAATTAAATAAATATGGAGATTCTGCTGTCAAACCTCAGCGGTCCTCCTCCCCCAAAAGTCTTGCTTAGATCATACCAAACGGCAGCAGAGTGAAACGGGGGCTCGGAGCACTGCATGGAGAAGGGGATGGGTTAAAAGGGAAACATTGGATAGAAATAGCTCCTGGTCTCCCTGGCAAAGAGGCATTTGTTCTATCTCTGTGTAATTTCTTTATACATTACTGCTGCCACACTGCATCTCCACGTCCCTCCCACTGCATTTCGCTCTCACTCTCTTCAGCAAGACAATTTCTGGTGCATTTCAGGACAATATTAACCCGTTCCTCTTTCTCTGACAGTAGAAAGATTCATAATTTAGAAGCAATTAAAAAGATGGTTCTAGCAACTCACTGGTGTGGTACAGCATTTCCTTGTCAAATCTTACAAAGGAATTGAGCTTGCAGATCTCAGCCCCTCAAATCCCGTCCTTGTCGATGACTTACAGTCAGGTGTGAATTTAAGTTGAAAGGAGAACCAAACCTACCCAAGTCTGGGATCCCGAGTAACTCTCCCTCACCATCTGCCATGTCACTTTTTAAAATCCTTAGTCTTCCTCTTCATCCAAGGCTCGTCCAGCTCTGTATCCTCTTTCTCCCTGGCAGGTACAATGCCAGCAGCAATCAGCTATGTGCTTGGCCATTGCCCCCTTCTGCATCTTGTGCTAGACTGGTCCTGGTCCTGAACCATGGAGACATGGAGACCCTGTCTCAGTCTACTGCCATTTTCACTGCATGTTTAGGAAAACCCCTGGATTGGGACAGCAAGAGGCAGGGGACGGGACCCTGGTAGATTTGAGGATCCTTGTAAATAGGGTGGCAGGCAAATCCGCGGTCTAAAACTATGGACCGTGACAGAAACAAAGGGTAAAAGAAAAGAAACTGGGAAAAGTATGAGAGAAGAAAAGGAAAAAAAAACACTCGTAAGATGGGTGTGAAAGGAAAAAGGTGGCTTAGGAGCAAACAGCTGTGGGAGAAGGCAACGTGAGGAAGCGACGCAGCACCAGAATTGTCTGACACAAGCTTGTCCACTGCCTGTGCCCTGCCTCACTTTGCTGTCATTTTTGCAAACACTGAAACTGCACTTAACTCCCATGCGCTGTTCAGACATAACAAGCTGGAAAGGGAACAGATCTGCTCATTAATTTTCCTTGGGAAGGGTCTCTAGGCAGGAATTATTTTCTGCACCAGCTTCCATTCAATTATTTGCCTTCACACCAGTCAGATCTACAGGGATGTCTAACCCCATGCGCATCACTCATGCCTGCCTGCCCTGGACTCCTCTCTCCCTCCTTCTCCGTACAAAAGCCTCCCAGACCTATTTCTTTCCTAATAATAATGACGACATGACAAAACCAATAACCTACAGATATAAAAAAAACATTTCATTTGCTTGCTTCATAAGACCCTGATAAGGCATCGTCATTCACAGTTTGAGATCCTGTAGAGATCTATGGGAGCTAATGAAAGAATTAGACAAGGCATCACTCATAATAAAAAGTGGGTTTAAAACATTTGGTGACAAGAAGGAATTAGGCTGGAAGATCCGCAGCCATTTCGAAGCTGTAAGAGGTGCAGTATACATGTGTGGCATGAGCTTGCAGATCTCAGTTGCTTGGTGAACGTGTGTTTTGTGCCTGTGCAGTTAAAGGGCTGGAAAAGCCATTTTTCTCAGAGGGCAGAGATTTTTTGAATTGTGCATGTGAAGACACGTTTGAGCAACTCTGAAGTCTGAGAAATAATTATCTCAAGGAAGATTAGGGAAAAAAAATCATAAGCGTGATCTGCAGTAACGAGAACTGACACCGCCTTTCTGCTTTAGCCACACCATGAGCAAGGGCTCACTGTGGGACACAAGGCAGGGGAGAGAAATCCCGAATAGAGGAGGAATGTCCCAAATGACACTCCTCTTTGGAGAAACAGTAAGATCTAAAAATGCTGACTGAGAGTCCTCTGTGGGGAACGGAATGAATGAAGAGATGGGAACCTGAACATTGAAAGCCTGGGAATCAAATTCTCCAAGAGAAACTTGCAATTTTGGCCACAGCGTATCTGTGTGTACAGCCTGAGACTGAGTCCCCACACCCATTCTTGCTACTAGATGTCTTGGCTAAGAAGAGAAAAGACAATTTAGCACAATGCTTTGAACACGAGGAGTCCACCATCTCTGACAGCCTACAGTGTTGACTAATGCCAGCATTCTCCCACACCCTCAGAAATTAAGGCAACCTTGTTGAAGGCTTCCCACCAGTAGCAGGAGGCAGTTTGGGATTCCTCTTCGACTATTTTCTTGTTACAAAGCCTCCTGTCCTTGTCTTCACTCCGTCTCCTCACCCTATGGACCTGCCCTGAGGCCCATCCCAGGCAGCAGAAGCATGTCTGTCTCAGGCTCTCTGTCGGGTGTCTTTGCCTTGCCGCTGGCAGGTTGTGAACAGGGTCCAAGGGTTTCATCCTTTTTTGGACTCCTCTGGGACCAAGCCTTTCCCTCCACACATCTGTCCACCCTCTGCATTGTGGTGGGAAGGAGCCTTTGCTTCACCCTTCTCTCCTGCTCACCAGCAGGCTGCTTTTACCGGGGAGAGTGAGTCAACCGGGGACACCCTTCTGATTCCTTCTGCCAAGAAAGAGGAACGCTCACCCCCCCAAAGGTGATCAGATGTGACAGTAAGAGACCTGCCATGCAAGGGCTGGTGGCGATACCTGGCTATGCTGTCCTGGGAGCAAGAGAATGCCAGACAGCAGCTCGTGCAGGCTGTGGGGCTGCAGGAAGCCAAGCAGAGGCACTCCGGCAGCAGCGGTGACAGACCTGTGCCGTGCCACCCTATGAAGCAAACCCACCTGCGTCCAGGGCCTGCTCAGCATGTGGCTGTAGGGATGGTTTTGACTCCTTCTGAGATGCTCTCACTACTGAGGCTTTATCCAAGTTCTGGTGCAACCTGTGCCCTCAGGCGAGAGACTCAGAGCTGTGCTCTGCTCCTGCGTGGTGCATTGCACCCTCCCAGCCTGCTCATCACTTCTACCCAGCATCCAGGGGCTGGGGAAACAGCCTGTCCCAACCCTCGAATGGTCGTGCAACTTGTGCTCAGGCTAAATTTCACACCCCTCGTGCAGGGCTGGAGCTTGAGCCTGCTGCAGTGCATCAGGTAGGGAGGGCAGGGGGGCTGGGGGCACTTCAGAGCTTTTAATTGGAAACATCCTGGCACTTCCCTTTACCATGCAAGCCACTTCTCCACAGTGCCTGTGGGGTCCTGTCAGATGTAAAGGAGAAGAAGCCCTGAGCTCCTCCGATCTGACAAACCTCACCCGCCCCTTCCTCCTCCCCCTCAGACCGCGTCCCTCTGGGTACGGCTCTGTGGGCAGATAGACATGATCTGAATTCAGTGCCTCTCCCAGCCGGGGTCCTCATACCTCCTGTCTCCATCCCAGCTTTCGTCCACCCTCCAGCTTGGGGACACGGATCAGGGAGGGAGTTCTTCCCTACAGCCTTCCTTTCCCGCATGGCTTTGCATTCGGGCTTCCTTACGGGCTTGGGTGGGTTTTGGTTTTGGTTTTTTTTTTCTTTTCTTCCTCCTCTCATTAATTTTTAATTAAGGAGATGCCTCCTTCCCCAGTTGTAATGAATAGCTGAGTGAAAGGCTTTTCATTTTTATTAATGTAGACCTGTATATATTTATGCGTTTTGAGGAAATGTGTGCGTGTCTGTGAGCAAATGTGTTTAAAACATCTCCCATTAATTTACCGCTATTGATTTTCTGGCGTGGAGACAGCATATAGTATTCAGCATAGAGCTCCTCTGCAGGATATGTTAAAAGGCAGCAGTTTGGGTTGACAAAGGGCACTAAATGCAGTATGCGTCAAATAGACCATCGCTCAATGAAGTCACTTAGCTATTCAAAACATGTCCAGCCATCACTCAACCGTTTGCACCAAGAACGGGGGGGAAATTCGCGCTTCTTCCCGGACACAACCATTTCCAAACAGCATAGCTTGCTTTGGTGAGAGACATCAGGACGTACATAGTTTATTCCCCCCCTCCCCCCGCTGCCTTCCATCTCCCAGTGCCAGTCTCAGAAAATCAGTTCTGCGGTACCCACTCCCAGCTCTCTCCCATCGGGGAGCTCCAGGCACACCCAGCTCTGGTGGACTCCGGCACACGCAGACATTATCCCTGGATGTCCATAAACCCCTGACAGCCCACCCTCCAGCTGGGAGTTGATTCATAAACAGGGCTTTTACAATGGGCTGCAATGTGCGCTCTTGTGCTCTCGCTCTCTCCTCTTGCTACATGTGTAACCCAAACCACGCATTTACATCGGTTGCCCCTATCCCTCCAGCACAGGCTGAAGACCACCTCCCCAGCCCACACGTACACCAATAGCAGTACTGAGTAACACATATTTAAAAGCGAATCACTGGCCCCACTTTTCTTTCCCCCTCCCTTAGGAACGTCTGATTCCAGAAGTTGGCTGCAGTGGTGTCTCTTCTGCCATCAGACGTGTCACTGAGTTGCTGTTCAGTTTCACCACATCAGACTTAGGCTGATTTTTTCCATTCAGAGACTTGTTTATTTTTAGCCTTTACCATAAACCTTAAAAAAAAAAAAAAAAAGCAAGGAGAAAAAAAAAAACAAAAGCCCCAAACAAAAAACCCACCCCCCAACAACAAACAAATAGAGGAAAAAATCCCAGCCCCAAACCAATCAGCTGCCAACTAGACCCCTCTGCACTCAGCCCAGTGAGATGTGGTTGCTTACAGACATTACGAAATGCTCTGAACTCTGCTCGAGATGACTGGAATTGTTAGATTTACTGTACGAGGCGTTTTGGACATAACCTGGGTTGTTTCCCTTTCTCTCTCTTCCCTCCTAAAGTGAACCAACAATTGCATCCAAAGTGCTTTGCAGTCACCCCCTCCCCATATCACCCCTCACTCCCAGTCTTGTCTTTGCAAATAAGCCATTTGCAAAGAGAGCAGTTATTTCACTCTGTGGTTACAGCCGGAGCACAGCAGTAACACAGCGCTTTGGCATTGCTTTCCCAGGCAATACAAACAAGCTGAGGACAGGCAGACCGCACGATTGCTTTTACAAAGGGTCTCTTGGTGTTTTTGTAACACACACGTTATTCCAGGTGGAGGAGGAAAATGAATTTTTTTAGAAGATCAGGTTGGGGATGGGAGGGGAAGGTGGAGAAAAGAAGGGAGACGGTAACGGAGCAGAGAATGTTTTGCCTGTCTTCTTGCCTCTGTGCCCTGAGTAACTGAGCCCACCACTCTCGAGTCGTGGTGAAAGGAATGAAGTGAGAAAATGGTGGAATGTGGAAGGATTTGTTTGGGGTGGGGGGGGGGAGGAGGAAGCGGGGGGGAGAAACATGAGGTGGTGGGAGAGGAAAAGGGGTGGTGTGTGAAGATCCAGAATCAAATACCTTCCAGGCAGCAGGTTCTCCATAATCCAGAATGGGTCATGACTTCCTCGTTCTTTTTGCTGGTTTCGTTCTCACTGACAGTTTTAGTCTTGCAAACCCCTCTGGAGTAAAGCCAGTAGTCGGTCCCCACAGCTATGGTCATCAGGCTGAAGGCAGCGAAAGCACCAACGGTGGTTAAAAGCATCTGAACACCTCTGTCAAAGAGCCCCATAATTCTTCATTATACAAATACCCAACCGCCTTCTGATTCTTGGGGTGTGTGTGTTTAATAAAATAAAAGAATAATAATTCCGACTAATAATATAATGGGTATATAGAGATAGGTATCAAAAAAGGGAGGTAAGAAAGCCCACGGAAAAGAGTGTAAATTAGAAAGACCACACGGGAAGAGGCTTGCCTTTTAAATCGGAAACGTTCCGGTTGAAATATAAAAAAAGGAAAAAGGAAAAAGAAAAATAAAAGAGAGAAAAGAACCAAGAAAAACCAAACAAATAAAGAGAGAAACCCCCCCCAAAACGAGACGCCTTAATCCCTTTTTCTAAAATTCTGGTCTCCAGTTTCCATATGTAATGGCTAATTTGGAGATGGCTTCCACAGTGAACAGGGGAGCAGCAGCAGCATCCTCAACACAATCTCTCATTATCTGGACCTAGACAGTTAGAGACTGTAAGAGCAGAGATGCAACCTTCAGTCTTCTTGCTTAGCTCTGCAGCCTGCGCCATGAAAATCCTTTTCCTTCCCAGTTATCTTCCTTGGGTTTTTATTATTTTTTTTTCCCCGGCAGCGGCAGTCGCTCCAATCCTCTCTCACTTTTTCTTGCTTGCTTCTCCTTCCTCTCGCTCGCTCCTACCACCGAGCCAGACTGCCCAGTATACTGTAAGCCCTTGATTTCAGCTGAACAGGTGCCGAGGTCTCGCCTCCCATGGCTTTTCCGCACAGCCGCGGCGCTCGCTCCCGGCGGAGGTGGGCGAGGAGAGAGGGGGGCTCCCGGTGACGGTGGGGGTGGCGTGGGGAGGGAGGGAGG